>CM039611.1:45088016-45308932 GCA_022457205.1 Saccharum spontaneum
ATGAAATTTGAATTATATTAAGTTATTTTGCAACTTTTTTCTTATATTCATTTCAACAAACTTATTGTGACAAACCAAATTGTTCTTCAGCCTTCTGTAGAGCTCTTGTGAGATAATCCTCTGCCTCAGCAAACTTCCTGGATTAAAATGAAAAGGTGAGCCCCCATAAAAGGGAAGATATTAATCCAAAAGGTGAATGATCTGTGGGTTCATAAATCAAATATTGGGGTTAATCTATAATATCTAACCAAAGAATAATGGTAGAGATGATTCTGTCTGTTTCTTACCCAGAGTGAGATAAAAGCTGGCCATATGAGCAAGTGGCCCCAAGAGAAGCCTCCTCAGGAACATGTTTCCAGCTGCTAAAGGTTTCCAGACATATCATCCATGCAAAATGCCTCGAGAATTTTCTCATACACTTGTGCTGCCATTTGAAAATCCCCAACACAATGCAAATATTCACCATATGAAATGGCAGCATTTTCTGAGGAAGGGACATCAATGAGACTTAAGTATTCACTATGGAAAAGAAAAATGTGAATATTCTGTTTCAAAGATAGTTATACGTGTTTGGTTTTCGCCTCCAGAAAAGTCACTACACCAATCAACGAACAGCTGGGCAGCTGAGCTGATAAAGAGCAAACGTAAGCCAAATTTTGTAGTCTGATCTAACGACATCATTCATGAGATAAAAAAGAACCTGATTCTGTTTCTCCATTCAGAAGTGCAACAAGTCCTCTGATAGCATTAACCCGAAATTTAAGATGGTCCTGATCAGACCATTTGCTATCATCTTTGATTGACAGATCAACTAAATCATTTGGGGAAATCAAGTAGGACATCTCCTGTATTCAAAATACTTTAAAACCTCACATAAGGACACTGAAGACTAAATGAGCTTCTAGTACCAAACCTGCCCTGCCTCCATGCGTAATCCCATTAGTGCTTCCCACGCTGCAACTGCAGAATCAATTAACAATCCCCATCAGAAATGTCATTCAAAGACTTTTGACTGCATTAATAACCCCAACTCTGTCTTTTGAAGACCTAAAACTTATTCACTTCTATTTTCGGGCAACTTCCTCAGAGACATCTCTACTGATGTCTTTCTTTTTTTTGGCACATGAAAGCCAAAGGATCATCATCCACTACATAAGAACACTTGATATCTATAGCATTTGTTTTTTTATTTATACCAATACCAAAAAAAAACATAAGATAATGTAGGACTTACGATCTATTTGTATTGGATGTTTAAACAACAAGCATCTACAGTCTGTACAACCTGCCAGACATACAGAATTACCCTTATATAAAGTAGAGTTGTGAAATCACCTCTAAAAGCTGCAGAAGGGGCAACTTGTTGGGTTGCTTTGAGTTTTTCCATTGCATCTTGGCGTCTTCCACTGCACAAAGAGAACATGAGGTTGCTGAAATGACTCAACTCTGTTCAAGATGGATGATTTAACTAGAAAAATAAATCAAGGATCCAGTTGGGGGTTTTATATAATTAGCTACTAGTTCAACCTAATTATACCACATGAAAGCAGTAACTATCCACAACAGATATTGATCATATTAGGTAGTTGTAATGTTAATGTAAAACGTCCATAAAAGGTATATTCTCCATGATTTATCCTCCAGATTCAGATTATCTCATGAACCAATGCATAAGCAATAGCCCAATTTGCACTCTGGTCTCTGGAAGACACATCCACTCATCCTCTGTTCTTTACATAATGTGCGCCATGCCTAAATCCTTCCTAAATGCCGCAGATATATAAATCTAAACAACTTAAGGTCAGAGGCCAAATTGACCCAAAAAAAAAAAGCCCAAACCACCATATTACAGGGTTAGCGAAAGCTGTCAAAATTTTGATTGGATTTAAAGCCAAAGTGCAAAATAAGAGCCGTTGATGTATCATCTGGACTATCACCATGCACCAACACATTGCCAATATGCAAACCAGTAGACACATTCACTCTACTGGGGGCGAATCTACATATAACTGAGGGGGCTATGCACCACAAGGCAAGCACACCTCCAATTTGCTCTAGCTTCGCCACTGCACTCTAGTATCATACTATCATATATGCCCAAAATCATCCTAACTGCTGCACCTATACAAAGCTAAAACTCTATAACTAGCCGCCAAGATCAAGATCAATTGGCCCAAGGCCGGATCCACCACATTGCAGCCTTGCAGAGTAAGCAAAACTGGTAAAAAATCTGTTCGCATTTTACAAAAATGAGCGGTGCAGCGCACCGTACCTCCGGTAGAGCAGCGTGGACATAGCGAGCATGAGGAGCCCCACAGCCTCGGCGCTGCCCTCGCCTCCGCCCTGCAGGTTCGAGGCGCCTTGCTCCAGTATCCGCATCGCCTCCTCTGGTACACCAGCGACAGCAGCCCAGGGCACATGAGCGAGTTCCTCAAAACCCTAATGCAGACTAGCGCAAATCGAGGGGGCGAAGGGGGAACCTGGCGAGCTCCGGTGCACCGCGCCGCCGAGGGCGTAGCGGACCATCTCCGCCGCCACCCTCTCGGCCTGCGTCTCGCCGGCGGCGGCGGTGGTGACAGTAAACTGGCGCGAGCCCCACGGCTTAGGTGCGATGAGGACCCCCTTGACAGCCGATCGGATCCAGCTCATGGCTGCGCGCCGGCGCCGCGTACTGAAGCGCTAAAAGCGTCGGAGGGCCTGGAGGTCGGAGGAGTACCAAGGGTGACGTGTTCAGCTTGGATGATGCTGCATAAACCCTGAAGAAATAGCAAAGCGGTGAGCCTGTGACACGCGGCTCTTCGACGAGTTTCGAGAACAACGGATTTGGAGGGGCGTTTAGCTCATTGCTCCTGTAATACAAATTAATTAACGAGGTATGCACTGTTGTGCCGTGCGCTAGACGACTTTAATTATAGGACTTGAAATGATTATGTTATAGGCTTATAGCTTCTAATTTAATAGTTATAGCTTCCAACAAATATAGGCACAATAGTCATTTTTGTCCCTCAACTATTACTCGAGGCTCGGTTTCTTCCCTAAACTTTCAAAACGGTTGTTTAGGTCTTTACACTTTAGTTTTTAGGCTCAATTTCATCGTACAGCTATAAAGATGATCGTTTTAGTTCTTAAACTTTGCATTTTATGCTCAATTTTATCCATAAACTATCAAAGCACATTTAACTTTTATTTTCAACCCAATTTTGTTTATTTAAAAAGAAAACTTTATATTTTAGGCACAATTTCATCCATAAATTATCAAAATTATAGATATGCTATTGTTTCAATATATTCATGTATTCTTAAAGAATAAATAGTGTTTGATGTAATTGTAATTGCTCCCACAAATATCATTTAGTCGGATATATATAAATGGTACCATTATAAGGTAACACTAAAAATAACAGCTTGGAATTATTAATGGCTACGAAAGAGTTTTTGGATGAATATTATTTTTCTATCTTCAATCGTTGGTGGTGTTGGAGCTAACCATGTGCAATAGTGCAGCGTTCCACGAATCCATGTACAACGTAGACAAAGTTGAGTTGAAAATAAAAGTTTAAAGAACAAAACACACTTTGATAATTTATAAATGAAATTGAGCCCAAAATGCAAAGTTTGAGGACTAAAATGACCATCTTCATAGTTTTATGATGAAATTGAGCTTAAAAGTAGAGTTTGAGGACTAAAACGGACGTTTTGAAAGTTTGACGACGAAATTGAGCCTCCAGTAATAATTGAGGGACTAAGATAGCTATTCCACCACAAATACATTACTCTAACTCGTAGGAGAGAGTTTTGGTCTGCTTCACTAAAATTCTAATCTCTTGTTGTCATTACCTTGACATCGTCATTTGGGATTTTCTACAAGATTTATCTACGTCGTTGTTGATATGGTCCAAATATGTACCATACTCAGAATATCATTTTAAAGATCTAACAATTTTTTTTTCTGAAACTAAAGATCTAACAGTTACTACGCATAACCACGGTATCAGATTCTAGCATCCTTATAAACAACTTATGCACCTTGTAATAGTTTTGGACGACGCCCCCGTGCTTCTACCCACTCCTGCCACTTTCTTATTATGTTTCTTTCTAAATTTCAAATTACTCCGTTTTTCATTCAAAAAAAATGTTCCATTTGTCATTTGGCCATAAAGATAAACAGATGGAAGGTAGTATTCAAAAACAGCGATTATCAGTTTCATAATTTCACAACAGTGACCTATGTCCTGTCTCGACGTGCTTCCTTCTTGTGCCTCGTCCACAAGAAAGCAATCATCATCCCTTTCACCTCGAATGACCTGCACATAAGCATTGATTAACTAGAGCCTGTGTGTACCTGTTAATTCTGGGTCCAATCTGAATTAAATCAATCTTTAGCAGCCTCTGTTGATTTGACAATTGTATAATAATCCTGTGCGTTAGAAAAAAAAAACAGTTTGGAACACACGAGAAGTGCCACCTTCGAATAATATCGCAGCACTACTTGCCCGCTTAATTTGCAGGAATTAGGAAGAGCATGTACGAGTGTTTAACTGGAGGGATGAACTGTTTAGTTCATTCTAAGGCTCTCTTTCGATTGCGGGAAAATTCATGTTTCTTGTGTTTTTTCTACGAAATGAACTGATTTGTGCATTCCAAAGGGGGCTAAAACTGATTCGTGCATTCGAAGGGGGGGCCTAAAACAGTTTCTACTGAATCTACTGTAGTAGAAACCTAGATTTGGAGAGAGAAAATGCTCCTACTATTTGGGTAGCAGCAGAGCATAGCTTAACAAGAAGCTAACTGTAGGGTGATGACAGATGAGGTAGGAACTCCCAAAAAAACAACATTTTTTTTATTGTATACAATTTATAGTAACCCATAAGTTAAAAGTATCAACCAGCAGTTTGTTTTATCAAACTATATCAACCTCTGACAATTGTCGAATTATTTGTGAGTACCTGTTTCCAGTTTTCCATATTGTTATTAGAACTGTTCCTCCTCCTCAATCAGCCACCAGGAATCATATTGAACTGAGGTCTGCAAAACGAGTACCCATTATTAATCCTCAAGAATATTCTTTTTTTTATTTGTAAAAGGTATTGATTACTTTTGTTTAAATAAAATATCCATAAGTATCGACCAACCGTCCTGTTATCAAGCTATACTAAATCAACATTCTTTTTGTTGCTTGAGAGTAACCATTTTCACAGATTGTTTACCAAAAATTGTTGGTCTCACTCCATCGGATAGCAGGTGTAACCGTTCGAATCCAGGGTCCAAGGTCGGGTACCCGATAGCGCCACGTCGCCCGTTAGCGCTTGGCCGTCCGATCCGGCAAACTCGCGATGGCGTCCGTTTGATTGCGGATCGGTTTGGTCTCCGTCCGTTTCTTTGTCAACCCGAAAGCTCCGGGAACCTTCTCGGCCTCGCCCGTTGAGCGAATGGCGACACGGGCGCCAACCACCGGCGAGGCGGTGCAGCCCACGCGAGGAGCTGAGCGCGGCCACCACCGCGCACCACAAGATCGAGCGCCGCCCACAGACGAGGTTGCGCAGCGACCCGAGCACACCTGGATCTTCGCCGCACGCCCAAGCAGTACCTCAAGCACATATGCGCTCGTACGGGGCTGACCTCGGGGTGGCGGGGGCGGCGCCCTCACACGCTCTGCTGCCGCCTGCGACTCACCATTGCAGCGACTTGCCGGCGGCTTCCGCCGCCCCGAACTACTCGGCGGCGCCGGCACCGCCTGCGCGACAATCAACAACTACGCTGGCACGCCGAGCAGCTTTCTGCCGCTTCTTCCCGGAAGCATCGGTGGTGATGGCCTGCTACTCCACTCGATGCGCCTTCTTCTCCAATAGCTGCACACCGAGCTCATTCTTTGCAGCTAGGCGCCGTGGACACGTATGGCGGCGTGCTGGACTTCATTCCTTCTATTTTGCGATGAGCAATGAGCATGCAAATGAGAAGTATGCTTCCACAGTTCCAGTGGTGCATGGACACTGAGCTCGAGTTCCTACTCTAGGTCCGTCCCACACTCCCACTCCCATACTCCCTCTCTCCTCTCTCCAGTGCTACTCGTGTCCCTCCCTCGTCTCCCAGCCGTTCGACGAAATGCCTCAGCATGCTTATCTCATTGTTTGCCAACAAAAATAACAATACTGGCTGCAGATTCTTATGCTGGAGGTCTAAATGCTGCCATTGGTAAGTTTATTGAAAGCGTTTCTTTTTTCCGTTACAAGACTATCCTTCATTCTAATCACTAACCCATAAACAAAGGGGGCATACCACTTGGAAGATGTAAATATTGAACTCACTATACAACTACCCAGATAAACTTCTTCCCTGATACTAAAATAAGCAACGGAGTGTTGCGGATACAGAGCCAGGCTCACAGTGTTCAGCTTAGGCGAGTTAATTGCAATTTGGTCTTCATCCTCCCGTACTAGGCTTGCCAACCAGTGACCATGTGTTTGACGAAATTCCCATGACTTACAGACATACAGTTCCTGAGCTCTAATAGCCTCTTTTTTGATTTGTTGATGAGCTGCGATGCTAATGGTTCCATCAGGTAAAATGCATAAACTTTGCTTTTGCTTTCAATTAGCCAAAATGTGATGTCTATCATGTAAGTTCATTCGCCCTCATTTCTGGGTTTTCTTCTTGGCCCTGTTTAGTTCCTAAAATTTTACAAAATTTTTCAAGATTCTCCGTCACATCAAATCTTCAGACGCATACATGAAGTATTAAATATAGATAAAAAAATAAAACTAATTACACAGTTTAGACAAAAATTACGAGACGAATTTTTTAAGCCTAATTAGACCATAATTGGATACTAATTGCCAAATAACAATGAAAGTGCTATAGTACCATTTCTCAAAAAATTTCGCGAACTAAGCAAGGCCCACACACATCTGTCTGCTGATTGTACGGTGTCAATAATTTATTCCAGGCTTCAGAGAGACCCCGTTGCAGCCCCTTGATATGTTCCATCACAAATTGGTGCTTCAACCTAGAAAACATAGAATGAAAGATGCCGAGTTCCTTTCCATAATCTCAGAGAAACAAGATTGAAGCAGCCACCTTGCTCATCCAGGTAAGAGCAATTGCATTGCATAATGAAATCTGCACCTGTGCAACCGGGCTATCCACCTGGCACGACGATGACGACGACAAAGTCTTTTAGTCCCAAGCAAGTTGAAGTAGCCTAGAGTTGAGACCCAACAAGAAGAGTTTCCACGATCCTAAAGCTTTTACATTCAACAATGCTACGATAATTGATACTGAGATGGCCCGATACAGGAAAGCGTGCGGCAACGCCGCACGTGGTTTCTAGTGTAATCGTGCAACGCTGCGCGTGGTTTCTAGTGTAATCGTAATCGAAAGCAACTGTGACTATAATAGGGATCAGTTTATGATTCCAAACCAACAAACTTTCTGTGAGACAACCAGTTTAATGCAGTTTGTTACTTGTCACAGCATTATTACCGGAGAGATGGGTGGAAGGCGGCAGCTCCGTTTCCGCTTTCACGTTCCACATCACGCCCGACGGGGATGGCCGCGTCATCTCCAGCTCAGGTGTAGCGTCCAGGACTCCGTAGAAACTGCGATGTCTGTTAACCCAGGGGTCTTTTCAGAGGTATTAAGAACGACACTAACATGTTGACAGCTGAACTGAAGTACTATTGAAAAATACTGACGGGCAGTATAATCCAAATACGTAATAGCGTAGCATCTCTAGTAGTTTTGTAAAACAACTCCTTATTTTAACTTTTTACAAAAAAGAGAAAAAAATGTCCTTCAACAGTTTGATAAAGAAACTCTTTAAAATAAAAAGTTACCAAATATCATATCCAACAGTAGTCAACAGGAACTCTCTACATTTTTCTCGGAAGATCAAAATAAACTGGACCCATGTGTAAATTAAGACAACAAAGAATTTCGGTAAGAGACAAAGAAATTATTAAAAAAAGATTTGATTGGTTATAAATAATCTAGGGTTCCCAAAGAAAAATTATTTAGATAGTTATTATAGGAGACTGATGGAGAAGTAGAAAATTTAATGTTGTTATTTCTTTTGGTAAATTACTAGATCTATTAGTTTAGCAAGTAAATTATACCAAACTTCTGAAGATGGTTTAAGAGCATCTATGGAGTTTTGTAAAACAACTCTCTATTTTAGTCTTTTAGAAAAAAGGAAAAAAATATGTCATTTAACAGTTTGGTAAAAGAGTTCCTTAAAAGTAAAAAATTGTCATATATCCTCTGCAACTCGTAAGATTCCACGGTGAGAGGACCTCTGTACTGACCTCCCATCCAGCATTTTTAGGGATTGAACTAAATTGGACGCATGTGTAAATTAAGAAAATAAAAGATCCCAGATAAAAAAGCGATACAGACAAAAACCCTAAACCCTAAACCCTCAACCCTATACCCACCCTAAAGTACACTTAAAGTATATAAATATACATGTTGGACGCATGTATAAATATACTGATCATCTCTAAATAGATTTATATTTAAAAATATATTACATTATTTATATTTATCTTAGGACTGAAGGAATATGACTGGACTGCTAGGTCATGTACTCTCATAAAACCAGTCAACATGTACAGCATACACGACTCTGTCTCTCATCACGGCCGTTGTCATGTTGACTATATGCATTTGCAGCACCCGGTGGCTAGCTCTTGTCCCACTCGCTGTAGCTCGTCGCCATGTTGACTATTTGCATTTGCAGCACCCGGTGGGTAGCTCTTTCTTTCATCCCCTGTAGCCTGTACTGGGACGGAGAGCGTAGGCGCGCAGGGCATTCCCATGGGCCAAGGCGCATCCGCACACCAGAGCGCACGGTCAACCCCAAGGAGCGCGTTCCTGTTGCAAGTGGGTGCCCTCGTCGGCTCGGCCGGGCGCGGACCGCCTGGCTCGCTGTGGACGTGGTCACGGAGCCTGTGCGGTGGTTACGACCGTGCTTGCAACAGTGTGTGCACGCTGCAAACCGGCATGGCCACGTTCTTCGTATGTTGTTCCCGCGAGCACCGAACAGCATAGGAGAAAACAATACAGTGGGCCTCCTTATTTGCAGCAGCATCAGCTGTAACTGTAATTTCTTTCTGCTGGCACTACAGTAGTAGCTGCTGTTTTTGGCTGAAAAAAAGCTCGAACAGACAGGTCCACTACGTAAAAAAAAACTTTCATGATATATTGGCATTTATTTCATTACTACTTTGATACTCCATCTCAAACTACGGACTATTTTAGTTTTATCATAAGTTTTAAACACTTAAAATTCTGGCTAACTTTATAGAAAATATGAAACTTACCACAAACCTAGATGAGTATTTGTTATTATTAATACGTAATCTGAGGACGCATATGTACCATCCTTGGAGGGCTGAAATGATTTTGGTTGACGATTTCGGAACAAAAAAGATCGTGGAAGGTTTGCAGTAATTAATCTCACACAAGAGGTAGCTCGGTTCCTATATGAATTGAAAGTGTTACCTGCATAGTGTAATATTTGGAATGTAGGAATTTCACGGAATTCATCGCTTTGATTTCACGGGAAAAACACATGAGCAGAGAAAAAGAAAATCCCGTGTTCCAAAAAAGACCAGTAGAGGGGTCGAGTATGGCTCCAATTAGGATATCTTATCTTTAATCTTATCCAGCTAAAGCACCCCGATAGCCCCCTCCTTAAGCCTAAGCCTAAGCTTAACCCTGAAGCAACTGTCCACCCCTCTGTGTAGGGAGAGGAGGAAACGCTGACCGAGTTGCGCGAGCAATAACCAATGGCCAACACTGGAAACAGGCGATCGACAGCCTGCCCCAGTGCCGGGACCCAGCGGCGCAACGCGCGGCAACGCAAAGGCAGCCGCCATAGGTTTCTGCCGCGCGCCCGGCGGCGGGCGATGAATGCGTCGTTGGCGAGTCTGGCTCTGGCAGGGGAACGTTCTAGCGGGCACCGTTAGTGGCTATCACCGCCTTTAAATTCCGTCGACCTCGCCGCGCCTGCTACCGCGACGCGGTCAGCCAGTCACGCAACCGATTTCACACGACGAATTGACGCACGCCACGCGGCTGGCTTGGCTAGCGCGGGCATAAATAAAAAAAGGAATCGTGGTCAATCAGCTCATCAGTTTATTACTCGTCCACGCAGTTTGCTTCTAGTATAATACCAGGCCCCTGTTTGTTGCGAGTTAGGTGATCACCTCGATCTCCCGCGCTTATTTTGCGCGCCACCCTGCTCTCTGGGGCTCTGCGCGTACGTATCCCAGGAGGACCCAGGCGCGGGGCGCAAGGCTCCGCGCTAATCCTACCGCTCCGCAGGTGCGGGGTGGTTGACGGCCGCTTACCCGCACCGGCGCCATGCGCGCACGCTAGGTGATCGAGGTCAAGCCAAACGCTGCCCACCGCCTCTGCCTCCCATATAATCCTCGTGCACGTCCTTTGCTCGACTCGCACCTGCTTCCTTCGACTCATCGGCATCCATCCATCATCAGTCGTGCACGTCTCGGTCGATCGATCACAGCAAGCTAGCCCGCCCACAGCAGGGCCAGGATCGGACGGAGGAGCTCGGTTTTCGATCAGGACCACACCACCACACGGACCGACGCTGACGATGATGCCGACGTCCACGGCGGCGCCAGCGTCGACGCGGTCGCCGCGCGCGCGGCGGTCCCGGTCCGTGGTGGCCGAGCTGGAGGGCGCGCTGCTCCGGAGCGCCGACACGTTCCCGTACTTCATGCTCCTGGCGTTCGAGGCGTCCGGCCTGCCGCGCTTCGTGCTGCTGCTGGCGCTGTGGCCCCTGCTGCGGCTGCTGGAGCTGGGGGCTGGTCCGGGCCGGCGGCGCGACCTGGCGCTGCGCGCCGCGGCGTTCGTGGCCACCGTCGGGGTGCCCCGCGCCGAGGTGGAGGCCGTGTCCCGCGCCGTGCTGCCCAAGTTCATGGCCGACGACGTCGACCCCGCGGCGTGGGCCGCCTTCGGGAGCTGCGAGGGGAGGCGCGTCGTCGTCACGCGGATGCCCCGCGTCATGGTGGAGCGGTTCGCCAAGGAGCACCTCGGCGCGCACGCGGTGGTCGGCTGTGACCTCGAGTACAGCCGGCTCAGGCGATCCACGGGGCTCCTGAAAGGCGCCAGCCATGAGGCCGTCGCCACCCGTGTGCGCGCGCTGTTCGCCGGCGACGACCGGCCGGACCTCGGGATCGGCGCGTCAGAGATGGCACGCACCTTGACATTCTGCCAGGTACGGGACCGATCATTGTCAGCCCTGTTCATTTGAACTTATCAACCTGCTTCTCAGTCATGTTACAGTGTTTTTCTCTTACAGTAAAACAGCAACAGTTGGCTTATCAACCGCGAAAACCATCAGCTTTTGCGTTACTGGTTATTTTTGTTTGTCTCCAGCGCTTTTTTTTCCGTCTCTTTGGGCAAGAGGCATACAAGTACTACGGAGTACGGGAGTAGTGGTAGACTAATAGTACTCCAGCACAGGTTTCAAATGCGTTACTGTAGCAGTAGCAGATTCCCTAGCACCCATGCACCTATAGTAGACCTTCTTGCCCATGGCTGGAGAATATCTCCGTCCTCCGGCCTATATAAGATAAGGACAAATGTGAACCATAAGTCCATAACTACAGCACATCATCACCTTAACTATTTTATACCATGTGCCCATGTGAGCAAATATAGCCACAAAAGTCTCGGCGCATTAATTCAGCATGCAACTTTCCTTTCACAAAAACAACCAGCAAGAACATGTCGGACATATCAAAAAAAATTTTGGCAATATATTAAGCAGTAAAATTTTATCTGATGATTATGTGTTACGTTCATGCATGCAGGAGCAGCTCAGGCCGCCGTTCACCGCAGAGCACGAGACGAAGGCCCCACCGTTCCGGCCGGTCATCTTCCACGACGGGCGCCTGGTGTGCCGGCCCACGGCGTTCATGTCCCTCGTCATCCTCCTCTGGCTGCCCCTCGGTGTGCTGGTCGCCTTCGTCCGGATCGCCGTCGGTCTCATGGTCCCCATCTGGACCATCCCCTACATCGCGCCGGTCTTCGGCGGCGCAGTGATCATCCACGGCCGCGCGCCTCCCCCCGTCAGAGTCAGCGACGCCGCGACGGACGACGGCGGCTCGCCCTCGGGGGTCCTCTTCGTCTGCACGCACCGCACGCTCATGGACCCCGTGGTGCTGGCCACCGTGCTCGGCCGCCGCGTGGCCGCCGTGACCTACTCCATCTCCCGCCTCTCGGAGATCCTCTCCCCGATCCCGACGGTGCGGCTGACGCGCGACCGGGACGTGGACGCGGCGCGCATGCGCGCGGAGCTGGCCCGGGGCGACGTGGCCGTGTGCCCCGAGGGCACCACGTGCCGGGAGCCCTTCCTGCTCCGCTTCTCCAAGCTCTTCGCGGAGCTCAGCGACAGCATCGTGCCCGTGGCAATGAACTACCGCGTGGGGCTCTTCCACCCGACGACGGCGCGCGGGTGGAAGGCCATGGACCCCATCTTCTTCTTCATGAACCCGCGGCCCGTGTACGAGGTGACGTTCCTGAACCAGCTCCCCGCGGAGGCGACGTGCGCGGCGGGGAAGAGCCCCGTGGACGTGGCCAACTACGTCCAGCGGATACTCGCCGCCACGCTCGGCTTCGAGTGCACCACCCTCACGAGGAAGGACAAGTACACGGTGCTCGCCGGCAACGACGGCAGCGTCAACGCTGCCAAGCCGGCGGCGGCCGGGAAGCCGGCTTGGCAGAGCCGCGTGAAGGAGGTCCTCGGCTTCCTGCTCCACTAACCATTACTTGCACAGCTCTGGACTCTGGCCCAAATATTTCGCTCACCAATTTGATTGAGTTTATACTGTTACATTTATACATGTATGTTATAATAAATAAAGCATGTAGTGGTAAAATACAGTAGTGAATAGCTTTTTTACATAATAAGTACTGTATATTGTATTGTTTTTTATTTTACAATTGTTTTGGTGATTTTTTACTGGGTGTAATCAAAGATCAAAGTTGTTCCTCATCTACAGTAGGTTTTGTGTTGGTCGTTGTTTGGTGTGACTGAACTTTAGTCGCTGAATCCAAACACCGTACAGTTTGAGTGCATTCGTCTCTCCTGCCCTGGGTGTTTCAATACTATGGTCGTAGTAGATATTGATTACTGTATTTGATAAGGTGAGCAGATATTTCCCTCCTTGACGAATGTTCTGCTCACACGTCAGCTGTTTTCCACAATTCAGTCGGCTGCTATACACTCAACCGTATGAACTATGAACATACTACACGTGAACGTAACCATCCAAGTATCCAAATCCAACTGACGTTACATGACAGCACTAGTTTGTGGCAGCAAAGCTGGCGCTGCTCATTACCACAAGTGATGATGATATGCTCTGTCGCTGCGATAATTATGATCTTAGCACCTATTGCAAATATTGTGCAGAGGTCGACTTTGCATTTCCTTGGTTTTCATTCAAAAAAAATATTTGGTAGCCATGACTAAGAAATCGAAACCAATGTATGCATATAAAATTATTGTAATGCTATCTTGGCTAAAAAGCTTGTTGCCCAGTGGCCGCAAGTGCATGCTTTAGTGTAGCACATTCAGGTTCTCGGTTCGACTTTCATATGATTGAATTTAGGTGTTTAGCAAGCTTGGGTTATTCTACCTTAAGGCCTAATTTGAAAGAAGGGGAAGGCACACCTAGGGATGAAAAACCTTCTATAAAAAACTAAATAATTATTCAAATTATGACCCCATGGATTTCCCACCCTAAAAAAAAAGTCAGGGATGCCAAGGGAATGAGTTTCCAAATTAGGCATAATAGCAATGTTCTAGGGGAAGTCATACCCTCACCGGCGATGTCTGCGTTCAGGGATTTTTCTCGATCAATAGCAATGCCGGTTTGGGAATCTTTCTCTGTTAGCAAATTTGAGTTATTTTAACAACGCACGGACATAATCCTAATTATACGGCAAATGCTAATTTTTCATATAGACCTCACCAATGCCACAAAAAGGTTATGTTTGCTAACGAGTTTTATCAAATAAAAGTAGTGTTTATGAGTGACAATATTTAAAAACCATGGTATTATCTTTTTTATTCCTGTTGTAAGGTATGGACGTAATCCTAGTAATATAACAAATGCTAACTTTCATATAGACCTCACAAAGACTACAAAAAATTATGTTTGCTGACGAGTTTTATCCAATAAAAGTAGTGTTTATGAGTGACAAACTGACAATATTTGAAAGTTATGGGAAATGCTATGTTAGCATGAAAACTTTGAATATGAAAAGAGGCAGCGTATTTTTTGAAGGATGCCAGTGCAAGAGTTTCTTCTTACTTTGCGAAAAAAGCAACATATTTTTTGAAGGGTGTCTGTGACTTTAAAAAAGAATCATCTATTGCATGCTTCTTGTATCAAAAGAAATTAATCAGTGACTCTCGAAAAATAAATCATCGCATGTTTAGAAAGAAATTTAAAAATATTTATTGGCAAGAATGGTTCGTGACTCTCGAAAATTGAATCATTTATTGCATGTTTCAAAAGAAATTAATCAGTGACTCTTGCATGTTTCAAAAGAAATAAATTAGAAAAAAATATTTATTGTCAAGAATGGGTTCGTGACTCTCAAAAAATGAATCGTCTATTGCATGTTTCAAAAGAAAGTAATGAGTGACTCTCGAAAAATGAATGACCTATTGCATGTTCGAAAAAAATTATTTGTTGTCAAGAATGGGATTCGAAATCATCTATTGCATGATTCAAAGAAAACTTTGTTGTCAAGACTGGGATTCAAAATCATGTATTGTAGGTTTAAAAAAATAAACTTTGTTGTCAAGAATGGGATTCAAAATCATCTATTGTAGATTAAAAAAAACAAAAAATTGCTGTCAAGAATGGGATTCGAACCCATGCCCTTTCGGACCAGTACCTGAAACTGGCGCCTTAGACCAACTCGGCCATCTTGACTTAGTGTAAGTTTGGAACATAATAAATGTTGTAAACATACATCGTCTTGTTTTTACATAGTGTGGCATCATGAGCACCATCTATACTAATGTGACATAAAACGACTCCAAATAGATCACAAAGTCCATATTGCCTCCTAGCCGCCGTTGCCCTTCTAAGCTCCCACGACTTTGCCTCGGCCCCCCTCCTCTCTCCGAACTGGCGATCTTGCCGGTGGATAGAGGAGAGGGGACCTGATCCCTTTTCATTTGTAGTTTTCAATTAGTTTGTTGAGTTTTGTTGATCTAGGGTTAGGTTTTTTTGTGTCATCGACGAGGTGGTGGCGACGATGATGCTTTGGAAAAAGGTCTATTCGGTCTCTCCCTACCTCGACGACGTTGGATTTGACATTTGTGAAGAGCCTGTGAGAGTTTGCTGTGTCAGATCTGTTGGTCTTCTTCAGATCTTGGTATTTTGTGTCTTGATCAGAGGAAGCAGTTGGTTGGCTTTTGATGTGGCAATCTCGACATCTTCTTTTGGTCAGCTCTACAGCAAGGTCTAGCACCTTCAAAACTCTGTTCTAATGGTGAAGGATTCAAAGTCTGTGTTTAGGGTTTCTCCGGTAGATATTTTCTTAGTGGATACTAAATCTCCTCATCGGCGGTGAGTGACTATGGCAGTCTTCAAAAGCCTTGTTTGGCGAGGGTGTTTGCAGGTGTCCCTTTTCTTTGCGTCTCTTCAGTGCCATCTTTAAGCTTCGACAAACATTGGACGACCAAAGGAAAAAGACGACCAATTTGATCTTTAATACACTCTTATTTTTTTTAGAGGAGGTCGTTTTATGTCTCGTTGTTCGTCGTTTGCATTGGACTTTGTTTTTCTCATGATATATGAATTATGAGGCACTCTTTTGAGTGTCCTACCCAAAAAAAAAGAGAAAACAACTCCAAATGCCTTTTGAAACCGATGAAAAAGTCCTGCCAAACAGGGACTAAGAAGATTGAGAGAGGATATTATGGGAGATTTTATCCCTTTTAGTCTTAAACGAACAAATAAGGAGGAGCCAATGAATGCTATGACTGTTGGTGTTATGTGCTAGTGCAGAAGCTGCTGCAGCTGATGTTATTAGTTTCTTTCAGAGTGGGCCTGTTTGGTTGTCTGCATAACCTCTTATCCAGCCCACGTATTGCAGTTTGTTCCTGTTTGGTTATCTGCACAAGCCTATATGTAGGCTAGCTCTATTCTCCAAAGCATGTCTAGTCTGCATACCACTATTCGGCAAAATCCTACGTATGCAAGTATGCATCCTTACTCCTACAACCGCTCTGTAGAAGACATAGTTTAGCCACTTACGCAAAAAAATCAATCACATGCATAATTCAATACAACTTTCTATCATGACATACCAAACAACGTCAGATGGTATTGCTTTGTCCGGTTTAAAAGTACATTATGTTGCGTAACCTTTGATGCAATGTAATATTAACGTGACTAACCAATCAGATCCAGTAAGCAACGACTGGTGTGTTCGGCGTTGCTGACTTGCTCCAGCACCGCTGCTGCTGGAACAATCACTGCTACCGAGCACCAGGGCGGACCAGAGTACCAGACCAACCGCAAAGGCAAGGCTGGTCGTTCGTCCGCTCTCACGCTTCGCTCGCTCGCTGCCTGCCTCCTCTCAGGTCCAGCCGCCGCTCCTTCCGCCCGCGGAATAGACTTGGGAGCGCGAGGGCGCACGCCGCGTGCGCGCCCGACCCGCTTGCCTCGCGCTCGGACGCGTCCCGATGCGCCTCCGCCGGCCGGAAGAACCCTAGTCCTAGGGCTCGCCTCGCCGCCCCGATGGGGGGCCGGCCGGGGTACCTCACCCTGCCGATCTTCTCCGTGGTCGCGGCGATCGGGTACGTCTACTACACCACGGTGTTCGTGGCCATGCCGCGGTGGCTGGGCCTGTCCACGGCTGCGGGGGTAGCCAACGCCGCCGCGTTCACGGCGCTAACAGCCGCTTGCCTCGCCACCTACGCCGTCGCCGTGCGCAGGGACCCCGGGCGGGTGCCGCCGGGCTTCGTGCCCGACGTCGAGGACGCCGAGAGCACCGTCCACGAGATCAAGCGCAAGGTGCGTTCGCGTTGGTGTTGCCCCACCCTTCCCCTCTCTCGCTCCCTTGCTTGCGTGGGTTCGGCGGGCGGGCCTCCGTTCGCTGTTAGGTGTTGGGGTATTGTTTTGGATCTGCGGGTGGGAGGGGGGCCTGTTGCTTCAAAATTTCCTACCGTTCGTTTCAAACTTGGGAAACCTTACTCAAAGATGGGAAAATGCGATTCTTATGCAGCTTGGTTAGTAATTTTGGATAGTTTTGGTACATATCTTTGATTCTAAATTTACCACCGTCCATTTGAAACTTAGGAAACTTATTCAAAGTCGAGCAAATGCGATTCAGATGCACCTTGGTTGATAATTTTGGACCATTTTGGGTACAAATAGTTCTGCTCTAGAATTTTCCAGCTAATAGCCGGGACATTGGTAGGTGGACGTGTTACAAGTAGATAATTTGATTCGAGAATCGAGAGTTGAGCCATCTAGGAGGAGCTAAATTATCTGCCAAACAGGCCGTAGACGATTGCTCGTTTCTAGCTTCAGTAACTTCAAAGTGAAAATGCTCACTGCAGTGCCAGATTAGTTTGTCATAAAAAAATGAGGAAGGGAGAGGGTAAGCTGAGTTGAGCACATTCTTTTAATTTGGAAAAATCATGGGCCGGCCCATCACTGTGTTAGACTCTCTTGCTTGTATCTGACAAAAGTAGTTTCTCATTACTATGTTTCACAACTTCTCTACTTTTGCAGGGTGGTGACTTGAGATATTGCCAGAAATGTTGCCACTATAAACCTCCACGTGCACACCATTGCCGTGTTTGCAAGAGATGTGTTCTAAAAATGGTGCTGCTAGTGTTAATTCTGTGATTCCATTCTTCTAACTGCTCTCCACTTTCGTATTTTCACCTAATTCACATGCGCAGGACCATCATTGCATTTGGATTAATAACTGTGTTGGACACGAGAACTACAAGATTTTCTTGGTCTTTGTATTGTATGCTGTGGTTGCAAGCTTCTATGCATTGGTAATTGAGTTTCTTTGTTTTACTCTAGCAACCACGTTTCCTGAGGCTTAGTGCATTACAAAGTTTCATTTTGATATCAGATTCTGATCATAGGGAGCGTTTTGCACAGTGTTCCTAAAGGTGAGCAGCCAGGCAGCGATTCTTCTCGAACATCCATTGTGAGTACTCTGGGAATGTCTACAGAAGTTGCTAGCTTGTTGTATGTTAATCTGAATGATCGCCAGGAGTTCCCTTTGAATAATAATTTTGAAGAACTTATCAAATTGGCAGATTATCTGTGGGATCATTCTTTCTCCATTAGCGTTAGCGTTGGCAGTGCTCTTGGGTTGGCATATTTACCTCATATTACAGAATAAAACTACAATTGAGGTTTGTGACTTAGGATTTTTCTCTTTATATCAGACAGTACTCTTGTGTATAGAAGTTTTGACAAGATTGTTTTTAATGGCTTGCAGTACCATGAAGGAGTTCGAGCAATGTGGTTGGCAGAAAAAGGTGGAGATCTCTATCATCATCCATATGACCTTGGTGTCTATGAGAATCTTATTTCAGTAAGAGCTATTTACACTGCTATTCTGTGGTTCTATGAGAACATAAATGCTGCGCATATTCAATTTTAAGTGCAAAATGAGAATAGCCCAATATTTTACTAAGAAATAAGGTTAATGACAATTGACAATATTCCTATCATCCGTCTAAAGACGTCAACAAATTGCGATTGACCTTTTGCTAGCCATAATCTGGATGTTCAACCAATCTGTTCGGGAGAAAGAAACAAGATGGAGCCATAACATGGAAAATGATTTTATCAATATTGGATATGTTATGCTGCCAGCATTCATTTTAATAGTCAAGTATTTCATACTTCATTTTTCTTTTTCATTTGATATTTAGATTTGTGCATGCTTGTTAAGTGGATAAACAAATTGAGACAATATGCCCCTAATACAATTATGGCTCATGCAACCTGTTATGCGCTGGATTGCATATTATGCCCCATTAACCATGTTTTTTTTTGAAACCCCCATTAACCATGCTGGTATACTGCAGTGCCTAGGTTTGGATGAGTTAGTTTGCATGTTATCTTTAGTTGATATGAGCTAGTTGCATTGTTTATTTTTGTTAAAATGCTTAGAAACTCTTGTCAGGAGCTAACTTCATCTATAGTGTAGCGCTTCCCATCTGCTACCCATTCGGATTTAGGCAAGAAGGAATGAATTAACCTCATATCAAATAATATAAGGATCATGGGACATCGTTGAAGTTGTTTGTTCCCTAAACCACCAGTTTGACTGATGAAGGAAGAGGTTTGGACTCTTAAATTCTTGTAAATATTAAATTGAATAATGAGCACATGCATAACTCTTCTTCAAATATTATAACATCAAAGAAAAATGATCACTTTGCGGCACCCAAAACATCAAACAAAAAGGAACATGGAGTAACACATTTATGGTATACTACCTTAGTTTTTTTCATCTTACCCACGGTTGGCATCACTTTCTATTAATGTTCCACTGCTTCCTGGTTGTTCGCAGGTTCTGGGGCCTAACATATTTTTCTGGCTCTGCCCTGTATTGAATACTGTTGGAAATGGCCTCCGGTACCGTACATCCTATGATATTCCGACATCTACACCACCAATGTGATTACAAAAGACAGCAGCACAGTCACAATAGGTAGTTGCTAATTTGTGAAAGGATTTTCCATTAAGCTGCTAGGAGGTGCTTGGTCTGAACGATTCTGAATTGGGGCAGGTCGGGGTCTTGTAACTCTGCAAGATACAGGAGATGATGACTACCACAGCCTCTCGCCAGGTGTCTATCCTGAGTCGAGACATGAACTCTTAACCATGTTTTTTATTTCATTCTTCACATGATAAAATTCAATCTGCCTCGCTTGTAATCTGGAGTAGGCTGTTCTTACCCAAAAAAAAAGCACTGTTGTAAAGTTAGTTCATGTGTTTGAGAGCCATGTAATGTAGCCAAAGGTCATGAAAACCAATTTTCCCAGATTATTTGTGTACATTTGTTTAGAATGAAATGTGACATCTGATGTACTTTTGCATGCTTGAGCTGTATATAAGTAAGCACTACACATTGGTGCGCTGTGCCCCGTCCGGAGAGCTTATTGATTGAGGGCTGCCTGACTTACGAGTTTCCGTGTAAATCCTAACCCCTGGGGATGCTGTCTGGACGCACGTACATATTTGCCTTGTAAATGAAGATAGGGAATCCTGGTCCCTTAAAGGCTATAGCCATGTAATATTTTAAAACACTCCGCAGTTCAAATATCTACTATGTAGACTATTTTAACACACTCTGCAGTTCCAATATTTGACATTCATGTAGAAAACATGCAGCTAGTCTATCGAACACGAACTGACCAACATGTCATCCCAAATCAGACATGCTAATCCCATATCAGCAGCCACGCCAATCTGTAATGCATACGATACGATTCGTGATCTACGTAGATACCAAATATTATTTATACATAGCTCTTTTGGATACATCAGTGGCATGCCAGACAGGAGCAAGGTTACAACATCAAGCACAGTAGCCAGCGAGTGACGAAGCAGTTTGAGGATGCTCCCACATAATTATTTTCTAGGTTACAATAGTCAGCAGCAACGTCGTAATCTATTTTCCCTTTCCTTTTCCCTTCCCCTTCTTCGCATCAAGCTTTGCTTGTACCCGGGCTGCCGCAGCGGCTTTTGCTTCCTCCCTCTTCTTTTTCTCTTCTTCTTTGGTAGCAGCAGCTAGCTCTCGTTGCTTCTTAAGTTCCCTGCCCAGATTTATGTATGTATTACATTATGATAACTATATAATTCTTGAACTCTGATCAAATGAACCATATTTGATTACAAGGTGGTTACAACATTGTGATTTATATCTCTCAATATTACATTGTCATCAAGAGCTCACTCGAGGACACATGTGCAGTTGTGCTAAGTCGTATAATAACTGAATTTTTCTGTGCTAAATGTTAAGGATGGAACATTAGGAAACGTCTTACTCAAGTCTGGCTTTCTCATCAGATACACTGCCCACACTTGAACCTTTCCTCGGCCTGCAAGCTACTAGCTCCACCTCAAAAATAAGGGTTGCACTACATAGACAAAGAACCAACAGTTACCAACATTGTTAAATTGGGGAAACTCAAGTTACCAATTCAAAGATAGGTGATAGAGGAACTCACTTAGGAGGTATCTCTGGTGGTGAGCCTGCAGCTCCATATGCATATTCTGACTTGCATGTAATTTTTGCAACCTCGCCAACCTTCAATTTTTGGATATGCCAAACCATGTTACACAGAGATGGTGAAGACCACACCAGAAACTCGAACATTTACTCACCTTCATAGTTCTTAAGGCTATATCCCATGCCTTGATGACAGCCCCTTGTCCAATTTCAAATGAGAAAATTGAGTTGTCTTCATGGGTGGTATCAAAAACTTCACCAGTCTCAGCAAGTGTACCTTCATAATGAACTATAGACAAGGTAACAAGATAAATGTTCATATTTGTATGACTTTATTCGGGAACAGTACCTGAAATCTTGAAATTATTTTACAGTCAACCGTGGCAATATGAAACAGCAGGTGTTCACTTTACAACATAAAAAAAAAGCATGCAGCAGTCAACTGAGGACAGAGAAGGTGAATGAAGTACTAGAACGAGTTAACATTTAACAAAGAGGAGAGCATACCATAACTCAGTTACACTGTCTACTGTCCAATCAAACAGAAGAAATAAAAGATTTGCTTATGCAACGTTTGCTCAAAACACAAGATATATACAGTAGTACCATACCATCAACTAAAGGCAGGCTCTCAGATGGCGCTATAGCATCGTCTTTTGCTTTCCGGACTACTGTCTTAAGAACACCTCCATCCCCTGATAGATCTATCGTCTCTGCCATGACCTTAGCTGACCAAGGGAAAATCAGAAAGAGCAATACAAGAGCATTAGAGTATTCTGGTTGGACCAATCTAGATCTAGCTACAAGGCACAACTAGTTGCAAAGGAAGAATAGCAACTTCCACCAATCATCTAAATCTTTTGGTTTCTCTAGGTTGATTAGAGATATTCTTGTTTTTGCACAGGATAGATATTGCAACACATGACTTGCAGAGAGGCAATCGTCAAACGATTTAAATCATATTCATATAAAAAAAATGGATTCAAGTGGGCAGGGGCGGACCCAGCAAACGGACATGGATGTACACATGTACACCCGATAATTTTTGCAAAAAGCTTCGAAGTTAGGAGACATCAAATAGCCCAATAGCGTTAGGTTAGGGTTTGGGCGCTCGGCTTCGCACAGCAGGAAGGGAAGAGAACCGGTGGGAATACCTGGTGGTTGCTCGTCGCCGGCGAAGAGAGCGATGAAGGCCTCAGCACTGCGTAGTGCGGCTGCGGCGGCGGTGGCCCACCAGTCGTCGCCTCGTCGGAGAGCGAGAGGGTGGAGAGAGAGAGACTGACAGAAACACGCGGGGTCAGACGTGAAGGAATAATGGGGAATGCGGCGTCAGGCCCGCCCAGTCTTGGGGTTATTCGGCCCAGGGAGAGCGCACCCGCACGGGCCTTCTTCTGCGCCGTTCCTTTTTCACACATTTCTTTTACAATTTCTTTTTTCTCTCTCTCTCCTTTTTACTCCCTCCGTCCATAAAAACATGCAATTCTCGCTTTTCAAGAAGTTAAACAGTTTCAACTTTGACTAAATTTATATAAAAAAATATTAATGTTTATGATACAAAATAAGTATCATTAGATTAGTTATAGAATATATTTTTATAATAAATTTATTTGGAGATATAAATGTTAATACTATTTGCTATAAACTTGGTCAAACTTGAGTAAATTTGACTGACACGCATCCTATAATTACATCTTTTCTCGGACGGAGGAAGTATTATTTGTATATTCTTGTCAATTTCATATCCATCATCTCCATGGGACACTGCCGATGGCTAGTACAACAGTGATTTTTTAATAAGAGATACATCAGTGGTGACGAAGGATACAAGTCACAGATTCCACACATGGAAACAATTTTGTTTTGTTCAAAATCGTGGGAGTGTGAAGGTGGCAATTGCAAGGCACACTCTGATGATAAAAAGAATCGTTAGCTGGTTCAGTGGTTGACTGATGATACATGATAGTATGTGTATAACATATATACATACCTTATACACTGTACACACTAACAATGTCCAGCATGAAAACAAAAGGTGTAATCAAAGAATCGTAAAAAAAAAGAATAATCACGCAACAACACACCACCCAATAAACTTGTTTTTACCGATCTTGTAGTTGTATGTCTCCAAAACAGTGCAGCAACAAAATCAGACATCATCACAAAATGGGGTATTCCACGGGCCAATCGATCGATTGAGTCCATCCCGCTACCGCCACAAAACGAAGTTGCATGTATATGCACGTGCATTGCACGGATCAAAACCTCCGCAGATCAACGTCTCGGATCGGAGTGTATCAACACCTGGGGATATCGGATGGCGGAGGCGGCAGCTTCTGGTTCGGCAGCGGCCCGTCGTTGACGAGCCACGCCATTGCCAGACCCCAGCTCAGGTGCACGTCCAGGTGGCAATGCATGATCCACACGCCGGGGTTGTCGGCAACGAAGCGGATGGCGACCCAGCCGGCGGTGGGCACGCTGATGGTGTTCCGCTGCACCGGGTCGACGAGGTTGTACTTGGCAGTGTCGTTGTTGGCATCGTAGTTGCCGAACCCTGTCCCGACGACGAAGAAGTCGTAGCCGTGCAAGTGCAGCGGGTGGCTCTCGGCGCCCAGGATGCCGGTGTCCTGCAGCACCACCTCGACGGTGGTGTTGAAGCTGAGCGGCACCACCCTGGTGCCGTGCGTGACGAACGTGTTGTTGGGCGGCGTGCCGGTGTAGTTGAACGGCGCCGGCGGCACCGCGGGGAAGTTGGCCGTGAGCACGCCGCTGTACCGCCGCTGGTAGTGCGCCTGGAGGAGCGAGGTCTTGGGCATGGTGAAGGACACGTTGTTCATGGACGCCGCGAACCTGGTGCCGTTGGGGCCCTGGCACGTCCCGTTCACCCGGCTCTGGCACGGGTCCGCGCCGAGCCCGACGGAGAAGAAGAACCTGCGGTCTACCGTCCGCGGCACCAGCGCCGGGTACTGCGCGCTCGCGAGGCTCCGGAACTTCGCCGAGAAGTTGGCCACCGCGCCCGTGTCGTTGTACAGCGGCAGCGCGGGGGGCGGGAGGTTCCGGAGCGCGCTCTGCTGCGGCGCGCCGTCGTACTCGAGGACGGCGATGGCGGTGGTGTTGTCGAACGTGCCGACCGTGTTGGTGTAGGGCGCGACGGCGATGGCGAAGGCCGACGAGGATGGGGTGCTGGCGGCCGCGGTAAGGAGCACGTCCATGGTCTGCCCCGGCGAGATGACCAGCGTGGTGGCCGTGAACGGCTTGACGTAGCTGGCGTCCGCCTGCACCACCGTCAGCGTGTGGTTGGCGACCGCGAAGAAGAGCTCGTCGTTGAGCGCCGCGTTCACGAGCCGCAGCAGGTACGTCTTGCCGGGCTTGACCTTCAGCTTGAACGTGTCGCTGGCGGAGGAGCAGTTGTAGGTCGGGCCAGGCAGGCCGTTGAAAGTGTAGGCGTCGGAGACGTTGGGCCCCCCGCCGGTCTGCATCGCCTGCTTGATCACGGCCTCCGGGTCGGCGTTGAACCACTCGCCTGCAACAGCGTACGTGTTCAGATGCATCCTGCCGGCGGCTGGCAACAATGGCAGCTGACATAAGGAAGTGGGTTATTTACCGAGCATGAGGGGGACCTCTGTGTGGGGCTTGGGGAACGGGTAGGGGACGCCGCGCGGCGGGAGGATGAGGAGCGGGCCGTAGAGCGTGGCGCGGAGCCAGGAGAAGTGCGCGTGCCACCACAGCGTGCCGCGCTGCCCCACGATGCGGAAGTCGTAGGCGTAGCTCTGCCCGGGCCGGATCGGGCACTGCGTGATGTACGACGGCCCGTCCGACCACCCGCTGCGCAGCTGCCGGACGCCGTGCCTGCAATGCATGCATGGACCATGGTGGTGCGAGCAAGTAAGCGCCGGTTGCGTCAAGCAACGATCGAATAAATGAACGTGGTGGCACTGGCGTGTATTGAAACGGGTAAGCTAAGGTTGCCCGTGGATCGGACACACGCATGGAGATCGATCAGAATTCATGCATACCAGTGGAACGTGACGTTGTTGTTGATGTTGTTGTGGACCTGCACCACGAGGCGGTCGCCCTCGCGCACGACGACCTTCGGCCCCGGGAACTGCCCGTTCACCGTGGGGATGCTCTTCGTCACGCACAGGCGCGTCACCGTTGCCATCGTCACCTGCAAAAGGCAAAGGCAAAGGCGGCCATTTGTGAACTAACTTGTGTGCAGACCTGTAGTACAGCTGCCAGCTGAGACACGTACTGAAATAAACATTCAGAAAGCAAAGCAGCTAGCGAAGCAAGCCTGATACACACGTATATGGGATGATAGATTACTAGCTAGACTGCATTGCACATTGGACGACACCGGCTGGATGCGTACATTGAACGTGTAGCGGCGGGTGCGGGCAGCGGCGAGCTCCGGCAAGGCGACGAGGACCACGAGGGCGACGGCGAGAAAGAGGCACGCAGGGGAGAGACGACGACGACCGGCGCCGTCCATTGCTCTCGTTCTCGCCTCGGCCGATCAGCTAGCTAGCCGTGTCCGATCTATCGATCAATCTCTGAAGCAAGAAAGATCAGAGAAAGAGAGATCGATCTAACTGGCCTGGTGGTGAGTGGCATGAGTAGGGCTCGAGTGGCTATATAAACAACGGCCGGTTTGCGCATGCTCCCTCCTGGTGCCGTGCATGGTAGGAGGTCACAGAGCCAAAGTGGTTGGCTGGGGTTGGTGGGCGTACATAGAAAATTTGCGACCGGGCCACTCTTGCTCGCTCCTTTCCCTCGATCGGCTTCTGCGTGTGGTTGCATCCATCGATCGAACGGTGCAATCGATGCAAGTTGTGATTTGATTTGATTAGATTCAATTTACAAACATCTGAAACAAACGCTTGGAGAGGAATATATGTATGTTTATTTATTATCAAGCTTTGCATTTGTATGCCTATTTTTACTGTTCTGTTCTGCTTAGCTAGCAGTAGCTAGACTAGGTAGCTCTCACCAAAACGCAGGCCTCATGTCGTGGAAATATCAGTATCGTTTTCACGTAAAGGAGCGTAGAGTTTCAGTTAAGCTTATATAGGTAAAATATGATCTTTTACTGAGCTCACGCAATATTGTTACTACTACTACTACCAGATATAAGTTGGTTAGCTGACTCATTACCAAGTGCCAATGCCCAAACTACAAGTTCTGTTTATGCCTGCATGAAGACACAGTTTATGTCTGCATGCACACACGTCACACTCTTTCCTTTTAAAGTTACATGTGTTATTTTATTTTTATTTTCAAAAATTCATACTGCTTTGTATGTTTTGACTAACAGTACTTATAAAAAACTAGAAAACTAGATGGAAATTTCAGATGTGTTCAACCATGGCCTCGTTTAGTTCCGAAAAATTTTTGGCGAAAATGTCACATTAGATGTTTCGTGCGATGTCGAAAGGGGTTTTCGGATACTAACAAAAAAAAAATTGCACAACTAGCCTGGAAACAGCGTGACAAATTTATTAAGACTAATTAATCCGTCATTAGCTAAAGTGTTACTGTAGCACTCTAGTGTCAAATCATGGACTAATTAGGCTCAAAACGTTCGTTTAGCAATTTCCATGTAAACTGTGCGATTATTTTTTTATTTCATCTACATTTAGTACTCCATACATATGCCACAAGTTTTACTGTAGCACTTTTTGAATTCTGAATTTTGGAACTGAACAAGGCCCATATTGGTTTTGTAGCAATAAATGATACTAGTACATATCTTGTGAGAAAATTGTAGTAAAATATAACTTTGGAGATAGCAGCCACAACAAAAGTATGTATTGTATTTCCTGAGCAGAAAGAGTACTGTAGCATCCAATGTTAATTGCATGCAAAGATGATCTACCTGCAGGTGTGTCAATATATTACGTACGACGCAGCATTTTCCCCATCTTTCGAATGTGGGCTTTGTTTAGTTCCCAATTTCTACCTCAAATTCTATTATGTAAAAAGAAGATTCTCATCACATCAAAATGCCGGCACATGCATATAGTACTAAATGTAGATGAAATTAAAAACTAATTACACAGTTTTGTTGTACTTTGCGAGACGAACATTTTGAGCCTAATTAGTCAAAGTTTGGACAATTTTTACCAAATACAAACGAATTACTACAGTGCACATTTAATGCGCACTGTAACAATTCGAGCGCCCAGAATCGGCAACTAAACACGGCCGTGGACAAAAAGTTCTAGGTCTTACCCTGTTGCATGCATGTCACGAATCATTGAAAATACACATGATAATCTCATAATTGTGCTGTGCCCCCAACCGATAATAATGCATGTAATGTGGTGGAGTATCACTTCTGAACTGAACATGTGAAAGCTTAGGCCCCGTTTGGCAGGGCTTCTTCACCGGCTTCTGGAGCCGTTTGAAGCCGTTTTCTGCCAAACGGGGTAAAGTGAAATGGCTTCACCAGTGAAGCCTCTAAAAACATGCTCTCACAATGATTTGAGGTGGGATGGAGCCAAAAAAAAAAAGTGGCTTATCCCAGCTACTCCTCTAGGCTCCTAAAAGCATGCTCTCATAAGGAAGCCGTTTTGCCAAACAATTTACCAAAACAGATTCAGCTCCACTGATGGAGTTGTTCGTGGGCTGAAGCAAAAAAAAAATGACTTCAATAGTGAAGTGAAGCCCTGCCAAACGAGGCCTTAACGGGACCTCCAGCACCAGTGTCAAAACTATCTCTGCCCGCTTTTCCTCCCCTCCTTTGCTGCCTTGCTGGCCGCTGGCCGCTGGCTGCTGGCTGCTGCATGCACCACACCAATGACCAATCTGCATGCATCTTTCTTTGTGAACTTCTCAAGTTAACCATGGCCCGCACAGGGTCAATCCATGTCTTTTCTCTGCAGTCTGCACAGCTTTTTTTCTCCCATATCATCCATGGGATTTGTCAAACCAAGATTGATTAAAATCACTGTTGTGCTGGGGCGTTGCTTCATTGGATTTTGGTTGCAGTGGAGTTTCCTGTTTTTTTTTTGTTTTTTTGTTCCTGCCAGATCGGATATGCATGCCACCTTGCGATCTGATAAATCCCTTTTTTTGGCGGCTGGGGCCCTGTGGAAAGTGTCTCATTATGCCTGCTTGCTCTGTCTTGGGAGCCAAGGGAGGCCATGGAAGTTAGGGGACCAACAACTAGTACACATCTGAACGAACACTACATCTATAATTGCTTTAAGGTGAGAGAACCCCCACCCCTTCTCTCCATGCATGCTTAGTACTTAGTATAGTAATATATATATTCCCAAAAGTATCTAAGAAGGGTTGTTTGGTAACGTATATATTTAATCCATGTGCAGCAACTCTTACTTTTCTGAAAGTACTTGTATGATGAAAAACTGAAATGTAAAAAATGTTTTTCTTTGTGTTGGTCTAATGAAAAAAATGATTGTTGACAAATTTGATCCACTGGCCAACCAAAGCACCAGCACGACTTACAACCTTATGTTATATATAGGTATTAAAAGTTTCAAAAATAAATTTATATGTACAACTAATCAAAATTGATTACCTTTACCCTCTCTTCATTTCCTAATACCAATTTAGATACTTTATAATCTCTCTATCAGTTTGTAATAAATTTATCAATCACATCGCATGTGTTTTCTTACTTTGCATTGTACCTTTATGGGTTTTTATTTGTATTTAGTTGAAACATTAGCTCGGCTCTTGTTGCATCCTATATTGGCTTTCAATATGTGATCTTATTAGTATTTGTAATTTTTTATCCACGTGTTAAGCTTAAAATCTAGTGCTTATTACACATTTTATTCAAAAATATCCTCTTAGATATTCATAAAAAATGGATTATAGGTCTTAGACTACATTTTAGTTACTATACTGACATAAACAGTTATTTTGGGATGCACCATGGCACTATCAAAGAATTATATGTATAATAGTATTGTTTTATAAAAAATAAATTCTTATGGTTAAATTACGAGTATTGATATCACAATATTTGAATACAAATCTATACAATTATCTAAAGTAACTACTTACAAAGTTTATTGTTATAGATAATTTAAAATGAATTATCTGTATCATTCCATTGATATGTGTATGCATATGTATTTGATACAAACGATGACATATACCATTTCTATTTACTTCTAGCTTAACAATAAATCTTGATACTTTAGGATCATATATAGAGCGCTTTATGATTATTTAATTCCTTCTTATAATAGCTTTATTTGGTAATTTGGATGTCGATTCAAGGGTTATTTTAGGCTCTTTTATAATGGTAGATGTGGTAATTTAGATGCAAATTAACGGTTATTTTTTATAGTACCATTCATAATGTTAGAGGTGGGAAATTTAAAATTAAATTTAAGGGCTACATTAAAATATATTTTATAATGGTAGAAGTTTGTAGTTTACATGTATATTTAGGGGAAATTATTTATGTTTTTTATAATGAGAGAGGGACATCTTAAGTTTATTTTTATTATGTTAGGTTTGGGTAATTTAGATACAAACTAAGTGGGTTAGTTTGTATTATGTTTTCTAATGGTAGTCGTGTTTAAAGGAAATTTTAGGGGCTAATTTGCATTATCTTTCATAATGTTAGAGGTGACT
Organism: Saccharum spontaneum; assembly: GCA_022457205.1. Lineage (NCBI taxonomy): Eukaryota > Viridiplantae > Streptophyta > Magnoliopsida > Poales > Poaceae > Saccharum > Saccharum spontaneum. Next base: position 45,117,897 of record CM039611.1, read on the forward strand.
AATTTAAATGTAAATTTAGGGGGTTATATAAATTTATCTTTCACTATAGCATATGCATGTAATTTAGATGCAAATTTATGGCGTTACTTTATGAATTTTTCATAACAGGGGAGGTCCCATGGATAATAGATGAGTCCCCCACAACTTAAGTTGTGAAAATGCCATCCATCCCAATTGGTCTCGTCCCTTCAACTGAACAAAAACTAGGATGAATCCATCCCTTTCAAGAAAACATGAAATAGGGTAGTTCCATTAAAAAAACAGGTACATGATATCTCATCGCATCTTATCCCCATACAAAAACACATGCGAAAAGACCACATTAACAGATTTTAAGATTTACGAAGTCACAAGAGTCTTCTTGTCGACTGTCACATTGATCTCCTACCAATGAAGTAGTTAAAAATGTGGGTGCACGTGCTAAGTTGAAGAAAATTCCCAATGATACAAAACAAATACGGTACAAGAAGATCGATAGGAATAAACATGGAATCATCCTCGTTAAAAAGAGATATATTTCTTGCCCGAACAAAAAAAAAAAAGGAAATATGTTTCTTGAATCTTTGTAAAATAAACAATCCATACAAGGAAACTAAAACGTTCACTGTGTTCGTGGTTTGCCGCACTGAGATCGATCTGCACGGAGTAGCTAGATCAGCCAAAGATTCAACGTCGGTTACGATGTGACAAACATTACAGTCCAGTTGGTTGCAACGTAAAACCGCGGGTTGGCTGCCGACCGGCCGGCGTTTGCATTCGATCTGGTGGCTTCAATCCGAAGCATCGTCTCGTCAGTCGTTAGGCTAGCCGAGCCAGCCTCACGACCTCGTGGTTTCCGACGGCGGCGGCGTTTGGAGTAATGGAGAGAGCGGTTGGGCACTTGCGCTGCACTTCTCGACCGAGTTGTTCTCGTGGCCATCTGCCGGAGCATGCATCGAGCTAACCAACTCGACGGTTCAGGCGTCAAGCCCAAGCCTTTTACGGCCGGAACCCAGTCAGTACTCCACTAGACTACAATCTTGGTCAGTGTTAAGTTGCCATCAGCTCAGATCACATCCTTCAATTCTCCCCATGCTGTTGATGGAAAGGCGCTGATAACTGATACGATCGCTCGAGAGAGATGCTGCCATCATTTTTTAACATAAAGAACGCGAAGAGAACTACCTGGCACCGGCCGGCCGGCCGCATGGACAGCTACACCTCATTTGCGAGCATAATCACGTTCTAGAAAGAAAACTAATAACAGTGGTAAATTTTGAGAAATGAGACTGCGAACCTGCAGATCTCTGGGGAAAAAAAGTATACTAGGCCACTAGGGCTGCGTCACATACAGTGTCATTACATTACATATATATTGGATGGCTTGATGCATGGTAAATTTAGTAGTCCAGATCGTAAGAAGATGGGATTTCTCTATCCTGAAACTATATATATATGACCAAAATCACCAAAGCTGGCTCAGACCAATAATCCACGAGTAGTGTGGGTTAGTGGGTATATATGTGCCTACAGTTATTTCGTAACGGAAACGTTCGGAACATAGTGGATTTGGAAAGCCGTGTGCATGCAAAGATGTGTCATCCGAAGGCGAAGGCCAGTTACCAACTGACCGGCCGATGCAGAATCTGCAACGACCGAACGCACCGAAACAGACCGTCTCCAAGGCTACCTCCTGGCTTGGAAGTTGGAACACTACACTAGCACCGGTTGTAGGATCTCAAAACCGTTCAAATCATTTCTCTGACCGGTTTGAAGTGGGTTTTGAAGGTTGTTTCCCCCCTTTTCTTAAGTTATAAAAAATCCGGTAAAATACTTGATACGGTTTTTAAACCATAGAAAATGCATATCTTTAAGCTTTTAAAAATACTGAAAAAAAATTCTAGAGATAGATTGCCTTAAGACATATTCAAATAAAATATTTGGAGCTCCTGAAAACATCTTTAGAAACTTCAAAAGACAAGGTTTTCTCTAGGAAAATAGAAAAACATCCAAAAAGGATCTAGAAAATTTCCAAAACATTCTAGTCAATGTATAAACATGTTTTAAAAACTTTGCATAGCAAAATTATGAGATGCAACCAGCATGAGTGCAACATACTTTAATGCTGAATGCATTCATACTATGCATTAGTGTTGGTTGCATATTATGGTTTTTGTTAATAAAAATTTCCAAAACACATTTACATATCAATTAGATTTTTTTGTAATTTTCTAGATTTTTTTGATATTTTTCCATTTTCCTAGAGATAAATCTAATTGGTTAAACATCTCGTGATATTTTTATGAGCTTTAATAATTTTCTTTGGTTTTTTTCTATCACAACCTATCTCTAGATTTTTTTTGAAATTTTTAAAAGCTTCTGTAGATATTTTTACAGTTTAAATATCTTATCTAGTATTTACTAAATTTTTTAACTAAAAAGACAAAACTACCGTCAAAACTACTTCAAACAAAGATAATTAGGTAATTGAACGGTTTTGAGAGTTAAGGATATAATAATGTTTGGTTTTAGTGCTTGAGGAGATTGTAACGATAATTCAAAAAGATAGTATATACTTGTTCCTAAAATCTTTGGATATGTCGGGTTGGGGCGTTGTGCATGGGCCACGCTATATAGGACCACATTCGGCTGCCGTTGATGCATCGTGATCCATGTTCCGCGCAGCCCAGCCCAGCACAGCCCACGGACAATTGGATGGCAAGCCGAGTGGTGCTGGACGGATGCAAGCCCAGTCCCGACGACTCCACGGCTCCACAGCTCCACCGCCGCTGCCTGCCCGCCACCGCCGCCGCAGATATGGTTCCTCCCTAGCTACAGTAGGCGCCAACCAGCCCTCCCCCCACCCCAATTCGTCCGCGCCGCCAGCCGCAAAGCAACATTCTGCCTCGTGTTCCCAAATCTCGTAGCTCACTCCCGTCGCCTCTTGCCCTGTGGAGCTAGGCATCCTCCCCGCGGCCGCAGGAATGCCTGACGGTAGAGCGCTCAAGGGAGCGCGGCAAGCATCTCCGGAGAGTGGCGGCGACCGCATCGGTGTCCTCCCGGACGAAATCCTGCGCCGCGTCCTCTCCTTCCTCCCCGCGCAGCAGGCCGTGCAGACCTGCGTGCTCGCCCGGCGCTGGCGACACCTCTGGAAGTCTGCCACTGGCCTGCGCGTCGTCGGCGCGGACGGGAAGGCGCCGGTGCCCTTCGAGGAGGTCCGGGTGTTTGTGGACAGCCTTTTGCTCCTCCGTGGAAGCTCACCTCTGGAGACATTTGAGCTCAGGGTCGCCGGAGCCGCTATTGACGTTCGCCACGTGAGGCTCTGGGTCAGTTACGCCGTGCAGTGCAAAGTCTAGGTCCTACGACTCAGCCTCCATGGGAATACCCATGCTCCGCTTCAACCAGAGGACCCACCCCTCGCCTCCAGGCGCCGGACCAAGCTTCGGCCGGAGGACCCGCCCCTCGCCTCCAGGCACCTGACCAAGCTAAAGCTTCGCGGCCTAGTGTTCAATGATAATTTTCTTGACTTCTCGAGATGTCCTGAGTTGCAAGATCTAAAGATAAAAAATTGCAGCTTCAAGCATTCCAAAAGGATCTCATCCAAGTCCTTAAGACATCTAAGTATCAAAAGAGCCACATTCAACCGGAGTTCCCGAGCTCGAATTCTTGCTTCATTGGTGCTAGAAGTCACTGCTGGCAGGACCCCTGCGCCCTTGTTGGTTGAGTCTTGTGTTGGAATCTGCGCGGTTTGTAAAGACTGCTGCAGCCGTTCTAACTATGGGGACTGTGATGATGAGAGCTGCGGAGGTTGCATACGAGATGACAGTGCCTCTGTGATTTTGCATGGTATGTCTCAAGCAAAGTATTTGATGTTGCTAGCTTACCCTGACAAAGTGACAAGGTATGCTTAGACCTCAAATCATCATGTTCATGTTCATCTTTTTCTTTTTCAAACATCATGTTTATAATATTAAACATTTATTGATTTATCTGGTTGCTATCTGTCCAGTTCATTTTCAGAAGGGATTTGAAACTCTGCCCTACTTTTAATCGATTGAAGTCTGTGGGTCTCAATCAAAACTGGTGTGTGCCTGATGAGCATCCACTAGCATGTATTCTTGAACATTCACCAGTTTTAGAGGACCTTATTCTTTGTCTATATTTCGAGGTAAACAATTTCTAAATTGGCAATTGTTGCATCTTAGAACTTTATGTAGATAGTCGGTTGATCTTGGTGAAATCTTTATTATGATAATGCAAATGCAGATACCTGAAGTTAATGTGGAAATGAAAGGAAGGTTCAATCCAAAGGAGCTACCACCAACCATATCATCACACCTTAAGCAAGTTGTAATCATTTATGGACAGGTTTATGGAACCGTTCTTAAAGTTCCTGAGCAAACTTAACATCAGTAAGTTAGCTAGCAACACTCTCACGATTTCTATATTTCTTTTGTTTGGCTTAACATATGTGTCGGTACCAATAAAATAGGGTACCCACGTTTAACAATAATAAAGATCAAAGCAACCTAGCCACGACAAAACACCGCCCACTTCAAAATGCACGACAGGTCCGCCCCGTACGAGACCGGCTCGACGGGATGCCTCGACCGCATCCCATCTCCGACTCGTACGAGGCCCCCTCGACGGGATGCCTCGACCGCGTCCCATCTCCGACTCGTACGAGGCCCCCTCGACGGGAGACCTCGACCGCGTCCCGCACGACAAGGCATCTCGACCGAACTCCGACTCGCGTGAGCCCGAGTCGAGGCGCTCGACCCCCTCTTTTTACCTACCCCCGGACAAAGGCCTTAGCATTTAATGCAATTACCTACTACCACCTACCGGCATGGCTGCGCGCGTGGTCGACGTGGGAACAATACCAGTGTCAGTCCTCACTGTTTCACCGCCCATCCCGTGATGGGAGGTGAAAAACGTCACTGTATCCACCTTACCGCACACTGTACGTCACTAGTTACCCTCGAGGGAGGATACGACAGAATCCGTACACCGCGATTCCAGGGATTCGGACTTATCCGATCAGCCTCGATCAGGCCTCGACCCGGCCTCGACCCAGCCTCGACGCCTAACGCAGCGCAACAGGGAAGGAAGGACGGTATGGCGCAGCGCTCCGGGTCATTTCAGCTTCTCATCCTCTGTAGCACCATGGAGTCCAGGGATGGCCTCCCATTTCTAGGGCACGTCGCTGCAGTCGCCTCAACAGTTGATCGACAAAACATCATCTCAATATATCCGTTGCCCCGGCCTCCTCTCGTCCTATAAAAGGGTAGGCCAGGGCTCTGGAGAAGACGACGGACAACAAGCCAAGCACGAGATAGCGATCAACATCTCAAGCAATCATCTTGTATTTCTTTTTCCTCTTTTGAGACCTGGGCTCATCACCCTCTCTCGCAAGCTTGTAACCCCTACGCAAGCACCTCGGTGCAAGGAAATACAACATCTCCTCTCCCCCGCTGGACGTAGGGCCTTCTCTTGTCCGAACCAGGATAAATCCCCGTGTGTTCTCCTTGCATCACCATCCAGGAAAGGGACACGCAGCATTTACTCGTTGGTCTAGGACCCCCTCGGGTCCGAACACCGACAATATGGGTAAATTAAAGTGGAAAGCTATGAAGAAACTCTATATTAGTTAATAAAGCAGTGATTTGGGTATTACCAAGTTATTATGGAAATGAAAATCTGCGATGGGAAGTGGAAAATACCATCTGATTCATTTTATTCACAAGGGTTTTGTTAGCTATCCTACCGGAAACGAGGAAGATAGGCTCACGACGGCAGCCCGCCTGACCAGCTGTCGGCTGAATCTCGATCTCAATGTTTACAGAGTTCTCGTTTGTTACCCCTCGAGCACCCACTCGCCTCTCTCTTCTACCCACTCGACACCTTCCCCTCGCACAAGTCACACACCCAGTCTGGGCCTGACGTCTTCACACTCTTGGGCCGGTTGCGAGTACCTCTCCTGGGCTTGGACGGAGGAAGCCCATCTCCAGGGTGTGATGTAGTGACATGTTTGTACACATAGACTCACTGTCCATGCTTCCGTATTACAATTATTTGCCTCTGTATGTGGGAAAGATAAAGCAACAAAGAAACTCCTAACTTTAGGAAAGTGAATGATCTCAGCTAGAAAGAAAGAAAACATGTGCACTAATTTTTGGGGGCGGAGCAGTAGTATAATGTGTTACTTAATTATTTCTGTACCATAACACAAATATGTCCTAATGTCGGTTTTTAAATAGCTCCTGCTGTATATGTAATTTCTAAGTTGTGCTAACTGTTACTTTCAGAAGTTCAGTTGATAATACCCTCTTTGTTCATTGGGAGTCTCTCCCCCCTCCCTCAGTCGCTAGGGTATGAGTGTCTTAATAGAATATTCTTATCTGTTTCCCTCCTTGTTTCATTTTTGTTATTGTTGGGTTAACCATTATCATACTTCCGACCCTTGAATCTGTTTTCACAATCTTAGAAAGCTGTATCCAGGTGCTGTTTGAACAGTTATGAGAGTAGATGAGTTATATGCAAGGATGCAAATAGAAATGATGTGATACCCAAATCCATTTCCATTTGACTACTTTAATTTCACAGCTTCGCTATCCACCTTATCATCTAGGATTCTGCATTAAGGGCTATCCGCCTCTAATGAATATCTTGATTTTCATACTAGTTGTGTTTGCAGTGAAGATGTTACTTCAAAACTAATGAAAATACTGCCGTCTATAAATATGTAAAATATATAAAATAATGTTTAGATTGGTCACTTATTTTACAATTCTGTGCAAAGATGTTTTATTTAAAAGGTGGCACTCAAAATTGCATGTCAAAAAGAAAAACGCAATTATATACCATGATAATTATTTTGGTAAAATTCAAAGCTGCATGTCAAATACTCAAAAACACAATAGTATACCAAGATACTTATTTAGGTGAAATTCAAAGTTGCATGTCAAAGACTTCCAATGTCCTCAAGATGGCATGCCCTTGAGTGAAGGAAGTAGTTTATTAAGGATTCTACTGTATCTACATTTTAGTAGTTAATAACTCCAGCTTTGGAATATTCCAGTTCGCTACAGTTTAGTCAAGTGAAATTTTCATATGCTAGTCTTTTCCTGTATCTCTTCTTTACTTGCCTTTTTTCACCTCTCAATAATTTGTCAGATGATACCCCTTGGCACTTGCTATGCTTTTCAATTTGTACAGGTTTTAGTCTCACGGAATAGAAGCTTAAAGCTGAGGACAGATCTTCTGCCACTTAATTACATTAGGAAACTAAGAGCCACTGACAGCTGGTATCACTAAGAATGCTGCCTTCTTTGGGATTGCTTTAAGTTCCTCCACTTGTTGTACCAAGTTAAGATTATCTACTTGGACCTGATAAGTTTCATCCTGGGAAGCACTTATCTGCCAATTGAGTAAGCATGCTGCCTTTTGCCTCTGGGATTGTTTCCCAGTTGTACCTATGTAATGCCAACTTAAGAGTCAGTGATTAGTTGGCTGGACCTTGTTTACCGTGCCATGCTATTTCTTGCAAACCTTTCCTGAGCAGCTTGCTCCAGGTGCCTAGCTGCTCTTCTCATTGTTATGTGCATGCCAATTGTCTTGTTCTTAAATGAGACAGATATGTGGCCTGATACTTAGTGCCCATGGATACTTCGATGTGTGAAATGGAGTCCAATGATGTTCTAAGTTCTGACTTAAAAGTTTGGAGTTTCGTGTGTATACATGTATGTAGGTTCCACTTTTCCAAATAATCTCCCGACTTCTCTGGTTGCCCTGTTCGATTAATAAATGAGCACGATTCGGATGCACATAATGCAAACTGATCTTATATTATTGCACAAATTGTTTGCACCTTCTTCACTTAAGAAATGATCAAACAATTTCCCTCCTAATTTAAGGAAAAAAATGAAATAAAGCTGTACAGCCGTTGGCCACCACACGGTCTAGCATGCAACAAAGAGTTCAAACAACGAGGCCGACCAGTAAGTCGGTCGTGCGATGTAGATGTATGTTCTTCATCCGAAAAGCTCGCGAACATTCCCGGAAAGACCTGTCGGGGAGAAGCATAATGAGGTACTTCTAGGATCGGCAGGGCCGCCTAGAATGCTAATGAATCTCGTCGAGAGAGGTGCTGGACTAATTTTTGATCGATTGGGTATGGTTAACCTCAAACGGTCTTTATCCTCTGAGATATATATAGAGAGTAGTCTAGAAAACCTTCCAAAACACGATCTGCAAGTTTCCCCTCATATTGGAGAAGTTTAGCTCAGATTTGGGATGAATCTGTCTCAGACAGGAAAAACCGACCTGAGCCAGTTTGTGCATGGCATTGCAACTAGGAGCCTGTTTAGATGCAAAAAAATTTAGCAAAATGGACACTGTAGTGTTTTTGTTGTTATTTGACAATTACTGTCCAATCATAGTCTAATTAGGCTTAAAAGATTCGTCTCGTGGATTTCGTCTAAACTGTGTAATTAGTTTTATTTTTTATTTATATTTAATGCTTCATGCATGCGTTCAAAGATTCGATGTGACGAAAAATGTGAAAATTTTTACAAAATTCTTGGGGAACTAAACTGGGCCTAGACTGAGAAAACCGGCTAGAGCCGGTTTAGTCTGTTTTCAGCCATAAATAGTAAAACCGGCCAAAACTGTTTTTTCTAGGATCTGCTCGAATTATTTTATCTCCCCCCCCCCCCCCCCCCCCTTTTCGATTGCAATTAATTTCCAAACTCAGTATCTCCTCTGATCTCCTTTTGCTGTCAACAGGTTGCATACCTAAAAAAAGATGCAGAAACGACGGGCCTGGTAGATTTGCCGGAGAGCACCAGGAAAGCAAAGCATATCTCGTGCCTGGTGCAGACAACGACAGGAAGCTTGGTGTTGGGCATGATGCTGTCCTCCAACGTCGCTTGCTTGGATTCCATCGAAATCTCGGCCACACAACCATCAAAACGTGTTCTCTTCGATCAGGCCATTTGATTTCTCTCCTCAATTTCTCTACACAAATTTATCTTTTCATAATCACAATCCCTGACCGTCACCCAAATTGGGTTTCCGTACACTCAGGAATCGATTCGAGAGGGAACGGGGAGTAGACGTGAACACGTGATTGATCAGCGTATATACAGCATGCTACTAGTATAATAGAATTAATTTAAATCCCTTTCCTTGGCTATCTAGTACTGGAATCCGGCCAGGACACGTACGTGCTTTAGGCTATCCGCACTCATGATCCTCTGTATTCATCCTCTATACGTCCTAGTCAGCAAGATTCTCTCCTCTATACTCAATTCTTCCGCACCCATCCATCCTCTATATCATCCTCTATCCACTCTATCTACTGTGGGACCCACTTGTCACTTTATCTAAATATATCCATGAGTGATCTAGTTTTGAAGGATTTATTGAGACGAATTTAATGGTGCAATCGAAATTTAATTTGGATTTTTGGTTTGTGAGTTATAGCATTTTTTTTCTTGGTTTAGCTAGTAGGGCCCGCCACTGTGCACTATAGAGTAAACATTGTACTACTCTAAATATAGAGTGAAAGAAAGGATATAGTATCGTTTTAGAGTATCCAGTGCAGCAGTTTTTACTCTATATTCATACTCTAAAGCTTTAGAGTATCATTTAGAGTATGTCACTGCGGACAGTCTTAGGCCCTGTTTGGTTTCAATGGGTTAAAGTTTAATTCCCATCACATCAATGTTCTCTTAAATACATGGAGTACTAAATGTAGACTAATTGCATGTATGTCGACACAGATTAGGAGTAATTTACGAGACGAATCTATTAAGCCTAATTAGTTCAAAATTGAAATTTTTTTGTCAAATAAGACGAAAGTACTACAGTGTTCGTTAAACTTTAACTCCTCAAGCCAAACACCCCCTTAGCCAAGAAAAATTCGATCGGCCTACAATCAACAACCAACGGTGGCAAAGCATGCATATATATATCGAAATCAATCTCCTCTCTTCTGAAGAACAATGTACGATCGATCTGCAAACAATCTGACTGCATGGAAGAGACGACGCGAGACTGGGCTTCGCTGCCCCGCGACGTGCTGTTGGAGATCTTCGTCCGACTGCCACAGCTCGCGTGCGCCCCGTGGCGGCACGTCGCGTCCGACGAGCCCACGCTGTGGCGGAGCATCCACCTCACCTTGGGCGACGAGGAGGAGGACGGCGTCCAAGACCTAGAATGACGATGGAGCGCAGGGTCTTTTTTTACCGGCTGAAGGTTGTCGATATTTTCAAAATTTCCTTTTTATTCTTGAGGTCCGATAAAATTTAATATCAACCAAATTTTCCCCTTATTTCCTGTTTCTACGCAGATAATTCAAAATTAGCCACGCGATGATCCAACGCTTATAATGATTTATTCTTGTTTTGATTTGTGAACAAGTGATGTTTAATACCTTAGGAATAGTTTCAAGTCAAATTCTACATTTTTTTAAAAAAAATACATTTTTTTGAATTTGATCCGATATTTTCGATATATTTTGCTTATCTTTTTTATCCATGACGTCCAATAAATTTTAATTTCCGATAATAAAAACCTTGATGGCGCGCACCTCCGTGGACCGCAGCGCTGGCGGCTGCGTGTCCTTCCATGGCCCGGCCCCTCGACCGGCACCTCCTGGCCTACCTCGCTGGCAGAGCGCCGTTGCTGAGGAGTGATGAGGACATCCTCCACTATTACCCGCTGGCAAAGACGCAAAAAAAAAGGCCAAGTGGCCTAGTTGTAGTCGGGCGGCGACCGTATGAGCCTCTGAATAATCACACCTTGCTTAGCTTGGGAGGAGGAAGCCACCTTAAAAGAGAGAGCCACCCTTCCCCTATCGAACTAGTCTTTTAGGGATATTGGGTCTTTCTCCGAGTAGGTGTACATAAAAACTGTTAGGGTCTAGACAACCTTAATTTATTGGGCATCGGCCAACCCCACCTAAACTGGATGTATCAAGGAGCCTCCACGTGGCGCCGGCGGGGTGGTGGTGCCTGCTGGAGGCCGATACCGACAGTGTGATCACGAAGCTCCGAAGGCTCGAGCGCCTTGTGCTGAACGTCCGGAACTGCCACACCGACGGGGGCACTTCGTACGGGCTATGGCGCAAGAGTCATAGGATGATCGAGGTTCTTCAGCTCTCGCCGGGACCGGTCTTCGACTATTGCCGGTGCTGGCACTGCTGTCTGGAGGAACAACGCAGAGCGGCAGAAATTCTCGCTAGCCTTCCTCGTCGGCTAATTTCACTTTGACTGGCACAGGGCAGCAAAACGGCTTGGTACATACCAGCGCCGGATCTAGAACCGTCGGGCAAATCACCTTCCTCACCGGCTTCTGTAGACTGCAGGGAGGGGATAGAGGCGCGGATGTTCCTGCTGGTGCGGCTGTGCTTTGATTTTCTCCGGCGTGGAGGGGCGCGGTCTCCAGTGCCCCGGACTGTGCTGTTACTGTTGGGCCAAGAGTTGGTCGTGTGCCCAGGCCCAGGACGAGGAACGCCAAAGTTCTTGGACCCGAGTGGATGAACGCCGTACCTGTGAGGGACAAGTTTTCCTAAAAAAAAAATGAGTAGGGACAAGTGCGGCACCTGTGTGCATATAAAAGAGGAATCGGCGAACCGATAATAGATCAGTTGATTGGTTACTCGCGGTGACACCTGTCCGCTTGGCCTGATTTGTCTGGCCGAAAGTATTGCTGGCTGGTTTTTTGAGAGAAAAATACTGTTGGTTGGCTGGCTGGTTTGACTGATAATCTCAAACGAACAGGCTGTGTGTACCTAGGTTTAGTATAGGTGGTTGTATTTTTCTGGATTTATTCTAGGATTTAACGACGCTGTGCTTTTAGTGATAAGCGACGTTCCTGTCGACAGTGAGGTGCTCATAAAGATAGGGTTTACGTACGTGTATTCACAGAGGATGGGTGTGCGTGCGTATTTTGAACGTCGTACTGTGTAATTTTTTTTAAAAAAAGAGAGAAATCGTGTTCTGTCCGAGGACTCATGTATTTTTTTTTAACTAATCAGAACTGTACCAGTTCCTATCGATACACTCCATATAGCACGCAGGATCCGCGTAACGAGAGCGCTTGTGTTACTGTTCCACTCCTGTTCATGCGTGGCTCGCCGCTCAGATAAACCAAGAGGCTTCAACGGCGCGTGGGCGCGGGTGGCATAGGCGTGGTTAAGTGACATTCGGGAGATGTGGGCCCATGTATGGACGTGCAAAAAACGGAATGGGTGCAGTCACTAGCAGTGCCGTTTTTTTTATCGAGCTCACTGAAGAATTGAAGACTGGATCTAGAGTATCAGCAGAAATTGCATATTTAGATGATACGAATAAAAAGGAAGAAACGATGTAATTGAGAAACCAAAAAAATTAGTCAATGATAGCAGTACGGAGTTCGTTCAAGTGGATGTTTTCAATCAAACAAAAAAACTCTTACGGTTACAATTAAAAAAAACTAGCTACCAGTACCCACGTCGCGCAGATCACCTTGCTACTCCCTCCGTCCCAAAAAAAATATATATATCTCGTTTTACGAGGAGTCAAAAGAATCTTAAGTTTGACTAAGTTTTTAGAAGATATTATCTACATTTATATTTTTAATTAGGTTTATTATGAAAATATATTCTATAATTAATCCAATGATACTTATTACTCCCTTCATATTAGTAAAAGAAGTCGTTTTAGACAATGACACGGTCTCCAAAGCATAACTTTGACTTGATTTTTCTATAAAAAATATTTATTCAAAAGTGATATATGTATACTTTTATGAAAGTATATTTAAAGACAAATCTATTCATATTGTTTTCATATTTTCAAACTCAACAACTTAAAAGTTATTCATGATTTATATTCCCAATGTTTGACCCAAACCTTGTCCAAAACGATTTCTTTTACTAACATGGAGGGAGTATGTATCATGAACATTAATACTTTGTCATATATATTCAGTCAAAATTAAGAATATTTGACTTCTCGGGAAACGAGATTTACATGTTTTTTGGGACGGAGGGAGTAGTTTATTTTGATTTTGTGAATATAATCCGTACTTTCTCTAAAAAAAAATCAACTAGAACAGTGCCTTATAACGTGGCTGCTGCTGCACGAGTCATATAATTTTATAGAGTTACACCATGTTTATTTATTCTTTGCTAAAAGCAGGTAGGGATTAATTTTATATTACAAAGCACGCGTGCATGTTTCTTAGGGCGTGTTTAGATCCAAAAAGTTTTCATAAAAAACCTCAGTAACAAATCTTACAGCACATGTATGGAGCATTAAATATAGACGAAAAAAATTAATTGCACAGTTTAGTTGGAAATCGCGAGATGAACGTTTTGAGCCTAATTAGTCCGTGATTTCACACTAAAGTGCTACAGTATAAATGTGCTAATGATAAATTAATTAGATTTAATAAATTCGTCTCGCGATTTTGAAACAAGCTATGTAATTAATTTTTTTATTAATACCCAAAAACTCGTTCCAACATGGCACGAAATAACTGAAATGACATTTTCTTCCCCAAGGCCGCGTTCACTTACTACAGCAACCCAAAATATTTCCTCTTCCACCCATCACATCAAATCTTTAAACGCATGCATGAAACATTAAATGTAGGTAAAAAAATAAACTAATTACATAGTTTGTCTGTAAAGTTCGAGACGAATCTTTTGAGTCTAATTAATTCATGATTGGACAAATTTTACCAAATAACAACGAAAAGTGCTACAGTAACTTTTCACCCCAACTCACCCCATCTAAACACACCCCAACTAAACCCACCGTGGTGGCAAGAGCAACTGAGACGACATCGTACAGGTTGGAGCGTCGCATCCGAGCACCTGTTGACGCGATATGACGAGACCTTTTAATTTGCAAAAAAAAAAAAGATTCCTGTTATCGGCCAGCCCTGTCCAACTCCAACTCAACAGCGATAATCATATAGGAAACTAGAAAACGCCGAGGACCGGATCCATATGGTTAGGAAACGTCCACGATTAAGGTTCAGCTACCTCTTTCGGGGCCTTTTTGTTCGCTCTGATAAATTTTAACAGGTGTATAGAGTTAATCATAGAATGTTCGGATATTAACAATAGACTAATTAGGTTTAATAGATTCGTATCGTAAATTAATTTTAATCTGTGTAATTAGTTTCATAATTAACCTAGATTTAATACTCCATACATATATCTAAATATTTAATGTGATAGATGTTAAAAAAAAACCAAACACTCCCTTGTATCCTTTGCCTCGTCATGCTTGCCTCATGCTTTTGCAATATTTGGTTTTCTTCCTAGATTCGACAGAATTTCCTTACGACCGAAAACCACGTAACGTAACTACGTGCTCCCTTTGTCACTTATTGTCTGTCACCGTCAGGGTACGTATCGTAAGTTTAAGTTTGACTCAATTTATAGAAAATACATACAATATTTATATCTTCAAATAAATTTATTAAAAAAACTATATTTAAAGACCTTTTCAATGATACTATTTATATATTATAAATATTAATATTTTTTAATATTTCTGTGGGGGTAAGACTTTGCTTCGGACCCCACTCGTATGGGAGCCTCTGGCACTGGATGTGCCCCTTATTTAGTCAAAGTTGTTTTTTTAAAGTGTAAACGACAGATATTTAGAGACAGACAGTAAGCGCCACCGACACGTGCTGAAGCACACGCCTACTCTGCATCACAACACAAACCATTCATGTGTCCGCAGTACATTAGTCACAGGCATCTGTTCACCTAGGTCTTCCGGTTCTTGTGCACGCCTTTGTGTAACGCCAACGATCCGCTCCTGAATGGCTCTAGCGACACGTTGGTCCTGTTGGCTTTTAACTTGATTTCCATCTTCGACACTTCGTGTACTCCTCTGAGTATTATAGGATCTGGTGTTTAACTTCTTTGTTTCTTGCCGATGATACAACGGTAATGCTGCTCAGAGATTGTCCGTCCATGCGGACGGATCCCGTATAAGTCGTCCTCGCTTTGCATCTCTTCCACGTCGCCCTCGCCCGTGTCGTCTGCTCGCTCAGCGCGCTGCGCGCCTCTGCTCGGGACGGACCCCGCCCTCGGACACGCTACCCCTGCTCGCGCCGTGCGGCCCTACCCGTGCCCCCACCGCCCAACCGTGCCGTGTGCCCCGCCCGAACTCACGCCTCCCATCGTGGCCACGCTCCATCCGCTTGTCCCTGCCCACCCCTGCTGACGTTCGTGGCGTCGATGAGCTCCACACCGACGACCCCGCACCACTTCGCGGAATCGACCTCTGCGCCAACAAGCCTCTATTCGTCCAAGCAGCAAACATATGCTACGCTGAAAACGCATGTTGCAATAGTATGTTTCAAGTGTTTCTGATGTTTTAGAGGTATGTTGCAAGTATTGTGTATCAATGTTGTAAGTAGATTAGGATGTTGCACATGTTGTACTGGCTATACACGTATGTTTCAAGTGTATGTTTTAAATGTTTCATCTGTTTCAGATAAATGTTGCAAGTGTTTTATCTGGATATTGCAAAAGTAGATCTAAATGTTGCATATAGATGCATGTTGCAAGCATATGTTTTAAGTTTCAGATATTTCATGCGTATGTTTGTGAGTATTTAATCTGAATGTTGCATATGTTTGCAACGGTTTTCAAATATTTTTCAGGCATTTTTGCAAGTGTTTCAAACGCTTGTTTCAAGTGTTTCATTTCTCTTTTTTTATATGTTACAACTGTTGCATCTGAAGTTTCAAAAGTAGATCATGATTCATATGAGATGCGTGTGGGAAGTGGCCGGCGGCGCGGACGATGTTCGAGGCGACGTGGCGATGTCCGGGACGTCATGGACCCATTGCTGGTGCACTCCCTCATGAGCTCGACGCGCTATGTGCTCATTTACTCCCTCTGCGCGACAGCGTCCGGACGCTACATTCGGACGCTAGCAAGTCCGATGATACGATGGCTTTCATCAAGGGAGTGGGTAGTAAATCTTTATTATATAATCCTCCTTCCTTCTCCGATCTTGATCATTGTTCTTCTATATTGTTCTTTAGAACCCACAGGATTATATGCACCAGCTGTTCATTTAATTAGGATATCATTACAATTTACAATCGCTAAAGTTACACTTAAAAAATCGCTAAAATTACAACTAGGATATGGCAAACTGGTTATATTCCTTTACAAATAAAAAGTAATGTCAATGTGGCTCGGAATGAATTCGACAAAAAAACTATCGGAAATGAATATTTCGACTTTGGTAGGAAGCAAAATAAAACGTAGCTCAGTTGTCACATTTGCTGTGGTACAAGCGGCCGGTTCGATTCCTGCAATCAACCCACAGGCCTCACCTCGGGGATTTATTCACCGTCTTTGTCTGCAGTCTCTCTCGCATGGAGCCTGCGATGCGACCGTCGTCTACGGAGCCAATATGGTCCAGTGGGATGCTATTGAGCACATAATCTAGGCGCGAACTCAATCGAGCTTTTTGCCAACCCATCCTGCAAAATGCTCTCGTCTAAGAAAAAGTTAACTTGTAGTTTAGTTTAGAATATAAAAAGAAAATGCCAATAGTACAATAGATGAAGCTAAAATAATAGTAAAAATAACCAGTATGATTACCTTAAACAAGATGATAATGCAAATAGGGAATTAGTAGTTAGAAGCCTACAATAACTTAACTGTCGGTACCAACAGTATAGGGGTACCCACAATCAACGGTTAGTACGAACAAAACACTAACACGCAAACACAGCAAAGCCAAAAAACAGCGGACGACGCACCTTGACTACGTTCCGACTCCTACGAGGCACGCTCGACGGGACGCCTCGACCGCGCTCCGACTCCGACTCGTACGAGGCACGCTCGACGGGACGCCTCAACTACGTTCGGACTCGTACGAGGCCCATTCGACAAGGCATCTCGACTATCGGCAAACTCCGACTCGTACGACCCCGGGTCGAATCGCTCGACCTATCTTATCCACCTACTCTGAGGCAAAAGTCAGAGCATTTAATACGACTACCTACTACCTTCTACCGTCATGGCTACAACCGTGACCGACGTGGGAGCAATGCCGGTATCAGTTCTCACTTTTTACTGCCCATCCCAGGATGGAAGGTGAAAACCTGTCACTATGCACACCTTACCGCGCACTGTTTTGCCACTGATCACCCTCGATGGAGGATACGACAAGGCCCGCACCTCACGATATCGGGGATTCGGCCTTATCCGCCCAGCCTCGACCCAACATCGACCCGGCCTCGACCCACCACCGGTCAGCAGGGAAGAAAGGCCGACGTGGCACATGACTCAGAGTCTTTTCACCGTCTCATCCCCGACGTCACCATGGTGTCCAGGGATGGTCAGCCATTCCTGAGGCACGTCGCTACAGCCATCTCCACATGGATCGATAAAACTCCACCTTAAGGCATCCCCGGCGTCCCGGCCTCCTCCTACCCTATAAAAGGGTAGGCCAGGGCTCTACAAGGGGCAACGAAAGGAGTAAGGTGTCAAGCCAGAAGCCAAGTGCTGACAAGCAAAGGCTCACAACCCAGAGATCAACATCTCAAGCAATCACCCTTATACTTTTTTATTTTCTTTGAGACTTGGGCTCGGTGCCCTCTCTCACGGCTTGTAACCCTACGCAAGCACCTCGGTGCAAGGAAATACAATACTTCTCCCTCTCCGCTGGACGTAGGGCCTTCTTTTGCCCGAATCAGGATAAATCCCCGAGTATTCTCCTTGCATCACCATCTAGATTAGGGACACGCAGCACTTACTCGTTGGCTTAGGACTCCCACGGGACCGAACGCCGACACTAACAATATAAGATGTTAGGTAAACAAATATCCAAGACAAATGAAACAACAGCAGCAATAGACCTAAATGAAATTAGAAATCATGCAAGGGACCAAGGGTTAATCTGTACCATACAAATTGCAAGAGTTTTTTTTAATATATCACAAACATGCATATATTTCAACAGCATCTAACAGAGGGACGAATCAACTAATAGACAAAACAACAGCCGGCCCACCATGCTTGTACGTGGACTCAGAAAATTTGTTTGAGAACCATTCCCTGCGTTCCAAAATAAGTGTCATTCTCGCTTCCAAAGAAGTCAAACACTTTAAACTTTCATCAAATATATACAAGAAAATATTAATATTTATAATACATAATTATTGTCATTAGATAGATCATTGAATCTATTTTCATAATAAACTTGAAGATACAAATGTTGTTAATATTTTTCTATAAATCTAGTCAAACACTTATTTTGTAACGGTGGGAATACGTCCGTTGGAGGGCAGAACAATAATAAAGTTAAAAACAGCATTTGAACTTTTAAAGGTATGTGAGTGAGATGAGTGCATGAACATCAGTAGACTGGCTAGCCGGTATACACTTGGAAGCATATCCATCACAAGTTCACAACCCTCAGCTGCTGTTAAATTATACTACTAAACAAGACAGAAAGAGAGTAAGCCGAGATTAGAACTGGTGACACAACAATGCAAATTTTGAGAAAGCTGGTTATTCTAGGTCGGAGTAGGTGAGGCAGTGAGCATGCAGTGCTAGTAGTAGGTAAGACAATGACTTGGCACCCGATTCACCAATCACTATTCTTCTCCACCACTACATACCCATGCCCGTGCCCGTGCCTTTATTTCCCGCGCTGCACGCAACGCACGTCGTCAAGCGATCGAACCCATCATGGAGCTTGTGCTCACTACACCTGATCTCCCAACCCCGCTGCTGCTCTCCACCTTGACGATACTAGTGTCCGTGGTCTCATGCTATGTCCTCTTCTGGAAGCAGCAGCGGGCGGCGCGGCGAGCGCCGCTGCCGCCGGGGCCGAGGGGCTGGCCCGTGCTGGGCAACCTGCCGCAGCTGGGCGGGAAGACGCACCAGACGCTGCACGAGATGACCAAGGCGTACGGCCCGCTGCTGCGGCTGCGGTTCGGCAGCTCCGACGTGGTGGTGGCCGGGTCGGCGGCCGTGGCGGAGCAGTTCCTCCGCGTCCACGACGCCAACTTCAGCTGCCGCCCGCCCAACTCCGGCGGCGAGCTCATGGCGTACAACTACCAAGACGTCGTGTTCGCGCCCTACGGGCCCCGGTGGCGCGCGATGCGCAAGGTGTGCGCCGTGAACCTCTTCTCCGCGCGCGCACTCGACGACGTCCGCGACGTCCGGGAGCGCGAGGCAGCGCTCATGGTGAGGTCGCTCGCGGAGCAGGCCCGCGACCGCGATAATAATGCGCCGGCGGTGGCGGTGGCGCTCGGCAAGGCCGTGAACGTCTGTACGACGAACGCGCTGTCGCGGGCGGCCGTTGGGCGGCGGGTGTTCGCTGCCGCCGGCGACGGCGACGAGGGCGCGAGGGAGTTCAAGGAGATCGTGCTTGAGGTGATGGAGGTGGGCGGGGTGCTCAACGTCGGCGACTTCGTGCCGGCGCTCCGGTGGCTCGACCCGCAGGGCGTGGTGGCCAGGATGAAGAAGCTGCACCGCCGGTTCGACGACATGATGAACGGGATCATTGCAGAGAATAGGAAGGCCAGGGCTACGCCAGCCGCTGGGGAGGAAAGCAACAAGGATTTGCTGGGCTTGCTGCTGTCGATGGTGGAGGACGAGCGGAGCGGCGACGAAGTCAGGATCACTGAAACCGATGTCAAGGCACTTATTTTGGTAAGTTGTCTTTCGTTTTCAATATTTCTGCATGCGTCGTTTACTCGTTTCCAATCGAACCATGTGTCAGCCTTTTGGCCACAAACGTGAATCTCATCGGCGACTACCGCACTGGACCCTGTAAAGCCTCCAAACGTTTTTACCAGACCGAAGTCCTACAGCGGTGCCCTATAAACGGTTCGCTAAAATACTGGACGCCCTCCCGAATGTCAAATTTGGCGGATGTAGCGAACCTCCGCTACAGGCACGGGGCCCGCCGTTCGCGCGCCTCAACGCCGGAGCAGGAAGGCCGCTCGCTCGCGCGCCCACCCGCGGCTCCCTCGCCGGCCGCTCGTGCGCCCGCCCGCCGCTCGCCGAGCTCGCCCGCCGGGTGGGAAGGAGCGTGGGGAGAAGGCTGCCGCCGCCGGAGCCCCGTGCTCGAGCCGCCGCCGCCGGGAGCCCCGTGCGCGAGCTTCGGCAGCCCGGCCTCCCCCTCTCCCCAAGCGCGCTGCCGAGCAGTGAGAAGAGAGACTGGGTAGGGAGAGAAGGGAGCAGCGGAGGAGGCCGCTGGTCCGCCGCCGCGGGCTCCATCGTGGGCGAGCGTTGCTCTGCCGCGCGCCGCTCCGCTGATCCGCTGCGCTCTAGCAGGCCACCGGGTGAGGCCGAGCCCACCGCTGCGGACGCGAGTGCTAGCTCCGATGGCCGCTGGCAACGGCACAAGCGGGAGCTCCGTCGCGGGCGCTGCCGGCCGCGGTCACGAGGGTGAGCGGGTCCTCCACCGTGAGCTCTGCCGGCCACAGGCACAAGCGCGAGGAGGGAGGGAGGCCGCTGGTGGAGGGAGCGAGAGTGGGTGGGGAGAGAGCAGGGAGGAGAGAGAGATCGGGTGGGGGAGAAAAATAAAAGTAGAGTATGACGTGTGGGTCCTATTGATATAGAGGATGAATATAGATGATGGATGGGTGCGGAGGAAAGTGATATAGAGGAGAGAATTTCGATGACCAGAACGAAATATTCCTTTGTGAGGATAAATACAGATGATGATTAGTGCAGTCCGTCTGAATAGTTAGATATGGCTAGCTAGTGTTCTACTGTACTATATACGTACGGCAGAATAAAGTCACGGGCATATTCGCAAAAAAATAAAAAGAATAAAGTCACGGGCACGGTACAGGCTACTTAAAAACGCACGGGTACGTGTATATGGAATAACTGAAGTTTATAAATTCGTGAAAAAAAAGAAGGAATAATGAAGTTTGGAGCATGTCCGCGGGTTGCTGCTGTGATCATCGATGGTTCAGAACGAAAAACGAACAGTCCATAAATTTTGGTTTATGTCCGACTACTGTAGAAGGAAATGTTCTGCGCTGTTCACTCTCCCGTCGGCCACTTCAGCAAATATTGTTTTGCACTGTTCATGGCGTTGACCGTATACTGTTCCAGCACGTAGACAACACTGTTCACTCTTGTTGTATTGTTATTTAGGCTGTGTTTAGTTTTCGTGGAATGCAAAATGCTAACTACTTTGGAATAATGAAATGCAAAATACCAAAGCTTTCCTAGGTGTGTTTAGTTCCATCTAAAATGCCAAATTTTTAATGGGGTGGGCGAGGGTTTTTTGGCTTTTTTTTTTGCCATTTGAGGTCAAAATCTAAAATGGAGAATGGATACCTTTTTACCAAAAATTTTACATGGTGTTTAGTTCCATTCTGCAAAATGATGAGCCAAAACCTAAAATTTTTTAGGTGAAATAGAGAACTAAACACATCCTTAGTCGCTGTTTGTCGCAGTTTTCATTTTCGTTTCCATGTTCACGCGTGACAAAAGCCGGCGGCTTAGCGTGACATGTTTATCATTTTGGAACTGAGGGGTACTAGACATTACTCCCTCCGTCCAGAAAATAATGCAATTCTTATTTTTTAAAGAGTCAAATAATTTTAACTTTGACTAAATTTATATAAAAAATTATTATCATTTATGATATAAAATAAGTATCGTAAGAAAATAATGCAATTCTTATTTTTTAAGGAGTTAAATAGTTTTAACTTTGACTAAATTTATATAAAAAAATTATTATCATTTATGATATAAAATAAGTATCGTAAGATTAGTTAGAGAATATATTTTCTAATAAATTTTGTTTGAAAACATAAATATTAATATTATTTACTATAAATTTAGCTAAACTTTGAGTTACTTTGACTGACTAGGATCCTTTAATTGCATTTTTTTTTGACGGAGGGAGTATATTGCTTCACCCACGATGACAATAGCCTGACGATGGCCTTGAGAGACCGAGAACTCTTCTGTGTTAAAAAACATTATTATCATTATAAAATATTTAGATTAGTCGTACATGCATTAATATCAGCAGTAATCGCATACCTACGTGAATAAGACGTCGGCAGCTGACATCTCTCTTCATTTCCACGTGAAGAAGACACATAATCATATTTTGGTTAAAAAGTCATATGAAATAGACTTTAATTTGTTTCTTTATTTCTCTTACAGTATGTTATCATTTGCTGAATAATCAATATCTCTAGTCCTAAACTTTTATAAAATTAATTAGTTATTGATCATAGATTGTAAACTTTGACATTTCCTATACAAAATACAATGTTACACAGCGCTTCGTGCACTGTAAGTATATAACAAGAGCCTAAGGGCGCCCTGAACAGTATGAGACAGCAGCTAGCTCATACATGTCATGTCATTGCTACTTTATTATGTGAACCTCATATATAAATGATTTTTTTATTCTATATCTTCTACTTCCTCTCTCATTTTTTTATGAGCAGACCCATAGATTACCTCATTTTCTGAGCGAGATAGGTGTTGAGATAAAAGATAGTCTCTTCTCTTTTACATCTTCTCTCTCTTCCACATCAAGTGATGACATGGATTCCTATGAGCTAGCTGAGGTGGCACTGTTGGGATGCCCTAATGACCTTTAGAGTCTAGGAACTCTCTTTTGTGTTAATAAAAGTAACTCCCTCCATTCTAAATTATAAGACATTCTGGTTTTTTTAAATACATAATTCTCTTATGCACTTAGATATATATACATATGTCTAGATACATATAAAAAATATATCTAGAAAAGTCCATCTTATAATTTAGAATAGAGAGCAATATATCCAAGTCAGGTTCAAGATAATTTAATTGGCCAAGTAAGTTAACACGCTATATGAGAACCACTTGAGTAGGGCGTGACATTTGGCTCAAAAAGGAATATATACATTGGGAGCAAAACGCTAGGGAGGGAAGGATGAAAATATTTTTTTTCTTCGAAAAGGGTAGATGACGAGTTGGACGATGGGAATGGGATTTTGGGGAGTTCTCTTAAACGAGTCCTTTGAATCCCATAAAACATTACGTACATTTGTGGATGAAGGTTCGAATAATAATAATCATAACAATAGGTGCCAAGACCACGACGAAGCGAAAATCCCAGTCGTGCTAACTTGTGCCTCTTGCACCTCTAAGGACTAACCCTTTTAGGTAGAGGTAGGTGCGTATCAGAGAGTAGTTCAGTCTCTATTTCACGATACCAAAATGACCAGCTAGCTAATGGTTTCGGCTGTCGATGATAAATGGCCTATATTCGCGAGCCTTACCTGATCTGATTGCAACATCCGAACCCAATATATAGCGATGTGAGACAAGTAGAAAATGCGGCATACACCATGACATTGCAAGTCATTTTTATTTTGTACTAATTAAGACAATCTTGTTTATTTGACCAAGTTTATAAAAAATATATACTAATATCTACACTATCAAATAAATAAATGGACTGGTTAACTATAATTCACAGTAATAAATCTAATGTGATGTTGAAGATATTTGTATATTTTTTTCTATAAACTTGCATTGATCAAAAACTTAGTACAAAGCTAAAACTACTAATAACTTCTAATGAAGGTAAGAGATAAAATACCTAGTTGCTCATTGTGTCTATTGTTCATGCATGACTCCTGGACACGCCAGAACCTGTTCGTAGCAGGGACCGACACCACGTCGACCATAGTGGAGTGGTCGCTGGCCGAGCTAATCCGCCACCCGGACATCCTCAGGCAGGCACAGGAGGAGCTGGACGCTGTCGTGGGCCGCGGAAGGTTGGTCACCGAGTCAGACCTCCGACACCTCACCTTCTTCAACGCGGTCATTAAGGAGACGTTCCGTCTGCACCCATCGACGCCCCTCTCCCTTCCTCGCATGGCTGCCGAGGAGTGTGAGGTTGCCGGCTACCGCATCCCCAAGGGCTGCGAGCTGCTAGTCAATGTGTGGGGCATTGCCCGCGACCCGGCCCTGTGGCCTGACCCGCTGGAGTTCCGCCCTGCCAGGTTCCTGCCAGGCGGATCGCATTCGGATGTGGATGTTAAAGGAGGCGACTTCGGGCTTATACCATTCGGCGCTGGCCGGAGGATATGCGCCGGCCTCAGCTGGGGGCTACGGATGGTCACACTAACTAGCGCCACTCTGGTGCACGCATTTGATTGGGAGTTGCCAGGAGGACAGACACCAGACAAGCTGAACATGGAGGAGTCCTTCACCTTGCTGCTACAGCGGGCTGTGCCGTTAATGGCTCATCCAGTACCTAGGCTGCTACCATCAGCATATGAGATCGCATAAAAAGGCTCAAGGGACTGGTGAGATTGAAGTTATGAGCCCACGGTCTCACCTCTACTGTATCAAGTAAACTGTCATGAAAGACAAGGTGCTTATGTATTGTTGTTCACTTTGATTGTTCTACTAAATATTCTTGCTCTAGCTAATATCGGTAATGAAATATTATATTTTGACATGCTTACGCTCCTCTCCTCACTTGTTTAAAGCTCACCTGTGTCTAGTTGAAAGATACGTGCTGTGGTAGTTTCTGTCAATCCATGTTGTTTATGTAAATTTTATTTTCTATTGTACTCTTGTTGAGGCTATGTGACGTCAAAGCACAAGTAGTTGAGGTTGTTAGGAAAATATTTGATGATTGTTGTATATAGATAAAAGCCGGACGGCCTAGGGCTTCAACAGACTTGTAACATCCTTTTCAGCTGGATCGATCAGCACCATATAACTCACAATTCACATGGAACTTCATCTCTCTTATGTCCTTATTAGCCACAATGTACGAAGTCGAATCATGCCATCCAGTATCTTGTTGGCTACATAATTATTTACATCATCTATGCTCCATTTAACCAATGCAACTTAGAGATTGTAGGAGTGAACACTTGTGCTACATCTTTGTCAAGTTTTGTACCATCTAACTTTGAGTGAAATCGACTACAATGCTAAAATGTCCAATTTCAGCTCATTTATGCACACTCCTCATAGGCAATGCTCATAGTGTTGTAGCATGTATATAGCGATATTTTACCATCAAGATGCGTATTCAGTGTCGAGTTTAGGCCCTCACTCCGCCAATTACTCCTCAATATCCCAAGAAAACAATACGTCACTTGATATGCAAGTTCCTCATCTAATACATCTGATGCAACCACGACTCCTCTCTAATAACTTTATTCGATCCTCTCTAAAAAACTCTATACATTTCTTTTCAAGCTCTTCTATATAGAACAATAATCATATAGAAATGTCTTGAATTCTTCCTAAGACCGTATTATCATGCAAACTACGTACTATATATGTTGTGTTCAATATGCCATTGGCCCATCATATTATTAGAATTTGACCAAACACCCTAATATTGCAAGGACTCTATCAGTGATCACAGATAGCAAATGCTTCTGGGACATGGCAGCAGGAAAAGTTCACAGCATCACTCATACGCCTCACTTGTTTCATGATAACTAGTTCCAGATAAAAAATGATAATAGTGCTTTGATGGTGATTAAACCCAACAAAAGGCATAAAGGGTAAATTGTATCGATTAGATCTATATATAAGTGCTTCCAAAGAGAACAACATCACAAAAGTTTCATAGTCAAGGTGAGATTGACTATCAAACTAGAAGAATACCTTCAAATGGTTGTCCCCATCAACCAAATGCTTGAAGAAAAATTCAAGATTTCTATCTTGACGCGCCTTCGGGTGATGGATCACACCAACACATACCCACCATACTGCTTGCCAAAATGTGCACGATTTGGTGTTTCTGGATCTAGAAATTTCCGTATCTAGGATATTCTATCCATCGTTGATTCTTTTGTACAAATGCAACAGACTAGCAAGACCTCTTGTAGCCAAAGGATACGTCGTGTGGGATAAAATGTGTAAGATAAAAGTAGTTAATGTCTAAATTTTCTTATTAGGTCTTAATTACCTCTTCAATGAACTAATATCACTTAATGTATACTAGGCATGTAGTCATGGCATTGTTAGCTAGGAGCCACCTCACATCGAGCGAGCTAGGCTAGCGCGAAGCGGAAATGAAACTTGTTTCCCGGGAGCCAGGCTCAGTGAGCTCTTTTGCATCTCGCGTGACAGGTTCATGCCTTTGCGACAAACTCTTGCAATAGATGATGGTGGTTAGGGTGGCTGGACCTCCAAAGACAAGCGGCCCGTGACAGCTCTACACCACTGAGTTGATTGTCAGTAGCTTTGGTGGATGGACTGCGACGCATGAGCCAAGCGCGAGGCGTGGACTAGGTCATATCGGATGAGGTGGTACAAGCCAACGGTGGGTGGCGACGCTGATCTCAACATAGGAGAGGAGGATGAGAGCGACGATAAGGAGATAGAGGCTGTGTGCGGCATCGAGATCTTTTTTAGAAAGATACTAAAGAGTGTCTCATATCTAATATATCAAGGAAAACAATAGCTTGTACAAAAGAACAACTTGACCTCTAAAAAATAAGAATAAATTGAAGATTAAAACGGTCATCTTCTTCCTTTGATCATCCATTGCCTGTCGAAGATATAAAAACACACTGAAAAGATAGCAAAGGGAAGGGACACCTGCAAACACCATCGCCATGCAAGGCTTTGAAGACCGCAAAAATCCACCCGTCGCTGACAATGAAATCTAGTACCCACTGAAAAAACATCGGTTGGAGGAACCCTCAAGAAACACAGGCTTACAAATTTTCATCATCAGAACAGAGTAATGGAGATGTAGACATTGCAGTAGAACAAACCAAAAGAAGAGGTCGAAATCGCCGTAAAGAGACCCATCTCCTAACAAATATGATAAGACAAAACTCTCACCGATCATTCGTTAACGCCAGATCGAACACCAATGAGATAAGAAGAGGTCGAAGAGACCTATTCTAGTGCGTTGAGATCTTGGACAAACTAGGTGGCAGCACTAAATTCCGTAGCCACGGAACAAGGTGAACAGATTGACTGTGCCTCCGTGTATGTGAGATAGAAAGATAAATTAAAGGCAATTACCATGGTACCTAATTTTACTAAATATCCTTAAATTAACGGTAAGTAAAAATCAGAAAGAAAAAATACCTAATATAAGTACCAATGGTAGTTTTTAAATACTGTAACAAAGATCTTGTTTTTTCTTGTTTTCTTAGAATTTTTTGTGTGAGACTCATATCGTGGTGGATATAACCCTTTTGTAAGAGCATCTTTATTATATCATTCCGTATAGATAGTTATTTTAGCAAAACACTCCAAGAACTATTTCAGCTAGATTTTTAAATATTGTCTTCCTCTACTCTTGGTTTGTCACTAGTCAAATATAAAGAGCGAGGCTAGTTTGCAAAGTGTTTGCATAAGATATAGAAGTTGTTGGACGGTGAAAAAAAATATAGAGAACATGTTTTTTATTCAAGGATTTGTCTAGGTGACATTAAGTTGTTTTAACTCTTCCTAATAACTGAATTTTGCCCATTTACACTGTCTTTTAGATATATTATACTGTCTTATTACTATATTTACAATGATTTCATCAGTGTAATTTATTGGACAGATTGATGTAATTTGGGGATAACATAAATATATGATAATTTTTTCATAAAATTTTCAAATTATTTCTATGAATTTCATATATCAGAGAAATATATATCAAATTGTTCATAAATTGTTCACAATTTTCAAAACAAATTACAAATTGTTCGCAAAATGCGGTGGGACCCACCCTCCCCCAACCTTATCCCTCGTCTGGAATGGTCGTGAAAAACAAGTCGCGTGGCTGCGACGGAGGCTGTGCCGCTCAACCATCCGCCTCCCGCTTTTGTCCACTCCAGCGCCGGTCGATATGTCGCCGCTGGCCCCCACTAGCAGCTCGACCCGCCCACCTTCGGGCCCCACCTGCCACGCCGCTCGCTTCCCACTCTGGCGCCGGTCCATCTGCTGCCGCCGGCCCCCACCCGCCGCGCACCCAAGCCAAAGTTGCTCTATGGTGTTCAAAAGTGACTTTTTAGTTGGAGACCAAAGTTGTGGGACCTTCATTAAAGTTGGATCTGTAACTTGCATTTGGAGGCTAAGAGCCCGAGCCTTCCCTGTTTAACCTCCTCAACTATTCATGGTGGACTACTTCACCATTCAAACTATAAAACCGGATTTTCTACCCCCTAAACTTTCCAAAACCGATCAAATAACCTCCCAGGCGGTTTTGGACGGTGGTTTTGCTACAGCGACGGTGGTTTTGTTTTTTTTCTTTTTTTTATTTATTTCCGTCGAATCTTTGAAAAATCATAGTAAATAAAAAAAATCATAAAATAGAAAATCTAATTTTGTTGTACTCCACATGAGTAGGTCTACACACTGAATATATAATATAGTATTCTTTAGTACAAAGTTTTTGTTGTAACTTTATATCTATGCTTTTTTGTAATTAATTGGAATAATTTATAGCTACAACTTCTATGGTCCAATTGTGGTGAATTTTTTATTGTGGGCTAATTATTGTATGCTTGAACTATAGTAAAAATTTTATACTCATTGGATCATGTATAACTTAGTTATAGACAAAGCATAGATTTAACAAACATAAACCTAAATAAATCACATTCACTAGTGTAATTTATATGATAGTCTGATATAATTTGGGGATAATACAAATATATGCTAATTTTTCATAAAAATTTACAAATTATTTCTATGAATTCCAGATAGAAGAGAAATATATGTCAAATTGTTCACAAATTTTAGAACAAATTAAAAATTGTTCACAAAATGCAGTGGGACCCATCCTCCCCTAACCTTATCCCTCGCTTGAATGCTCGCGAAAAACAAGTTGCGCGGCCACGATAGAGGCTGCGCCACTTGATCTGCCACTACCCGCTTTTGTCCACTCTGGCGCCGGTCAATTTGCCGCCGTCGGCCCCCATTCCCAGCTCGACATGCCCGTCTTCGGCCCCCACCTGCCGCGGCGCCCGCTTCCCACTCTGGCACCGGTCGATCTGCCGCCGCATGCTTCACACTCCGGCGCCGGTCGATCTCGCGCCGCTGCCCCCCCCCCCCACCTCATAGTGTAGCTAGACCAACCCACATCCGGCCCCCACCCGTCGTGCACCCAAGCCGAGCGCGCACATGCAGATCGCCAGCCAGAGAGAGGGAGATCGACGGGCACACATTCGGTTGCTAAAGGGAGCCAAAACAACAGGGTGAGAGATAGCAATTTTCTTATTCAAATGACTCTCCAATGATAATCTAGACAGTGAATTTAAGAAAAGCTATTGAAGATGATCTATGGTGTTCAAAAGTGACTTTTTAGTTGGAGGCCAAAGTTGTGAGACCTTCGTTAAAGTTGGATCCGTAACCTGCATTTGGAGGCTAAGGCCTTCCTGAACGCTTTGCGGTGGTGGCTGGTGGTTTCGTCAAGCCAGCTAGGTTCTGATGCGGGAAAGTAGCGAGACGGTGGCCTCGCAGACTGTTAGTGCAGCCTGTAGAGGCACCCGGTCGTCTGACAAGTTGTTGAAGCCAGATAGATGAAAATGGAGAAAGTGAAGGGAATGACAGGTAGTGGGACCAAAAGGGGGCAGATGTCATGTATGCCTGCGTTGGGGAGCTTTGGGTAATTCATCAGCTCCTACATGGATCTATACTTTTTTTATGAGGCTGCTGTTACTGTATGCAAGCGTTGTTGTTGGCCTAAGAGCATCTCCAACAATACTACCTAAAACACACCCCCTACTTTTCTATTTAGGAAGCCACCTATTTTGAGACTACTTATATTTTACTTCCAACTCCAGCAATACTACCTAAACCATACTACTCAAATTCGTTTTAGTAGTCAATGACACGTGGGGCTCTTTTGTCATCTCTCTCGTCCAGATTTTGCACGGTGAAGAGTAGGGGGCCAACAGAAGTAGAGGGTGGAGGGGGAAAAGTAGGAGGCCAACAAATGTAGGGGGTCTAGTAGGGGGTCTGTTGGAGTTGGTTTTTTGACCTCCACTACCTAAATCTGAAGTAGGGGGTCAAG
Organism: Saccharum spontaneum; assembly: GCA_022457205.1. Lineage (NCBI taxonomy): Eukaryota > Viridiplantae > Streptophyta > Magnoliopsida > Poales > Poaceae > Saccharum > Saccharum spontaneum. Next base: position 45,147,899 of record CM039611.1, read on the forward strand.
TAGGGGGTCCCGTTGGAGATGCTCTAAGAGCCCGAGCCTTCCTTGCTTACGTGTAGCCTTGTTTTTTCTTCGAACAATAACTATGGTCCTATATGGGACAACTTATTTGAATCATGCTTTGAATCAGAGCTAGCTTTCTCCCCACTGCTAGCTTCCATAATAATTCCATAGATAAGAATCTTACCTTTTGGCACATCGATTTTAGCGAGAAGAACTCAGGGACAACTACCAATGGTAGCAGGCATGGTCTTCTTCCTCGAGCGTCGGCGAGGAGGAAGAGGGCACAGGGGCGCTGGCACCCCCTCCCTAGGGTGCCCTCATCTGATCTCAACCACTCTGGTGGATCTACTGCAAGGAGGGGGAGGGGAGGATGAAGAGGGCGTGAGGGCGTTGACGACCCCTCGCACAGTCTCTTCCACCTCGAGGAGCCAATCCTTCAGCTCGATTGCGACAATGAGGAGGCGCAAGCACCGATGAGGCATGGGAGGGAAGGAGGAAGAAGAATCTCAAGGGTTTCTCGCATAGTGAGTGGCCTCCACTTCCACGTTAAAGGACGCAAAGAAGAAGAAGTTGCCTTCAAATTACGCCATTCATGGGCTTTTTTTATTTTTATTTTAAGCCAAGAAGAAACAGCTCTAAATAAACCGTGTGTTAGCCTGCAATTGGTGGTGCTCTGCACAGTCCTAAGGGTACATGTGCTAAACGCCTGAACGTCACTGCTTCGCTATCAGCCTCTTCCCACTTCTCTGCAAGTTCCAAAACCAGCTTCCCGAGTACCCAGCCCCAACTAACCACCACGTAGTTCCTTTTTTCTGCTTTAGAAATCCAATCAGCGTTTCTTCCTTTCTTGGGAAACAAGATTGAAGTGGGGGAGCAAATAGTTGTGGACCGCGATTAGCCAACCGACCGCCGTTTTGGACCTCACAACTTTGCTGTCCCCGTGTTACAACCCTGACCATGCCTACCGTCCCGTACTTTCTTCCGAACAACATTTTCTCTTAGTGTTTATTTATATATTCTTCCTTGAGCAACTGTAGCAAAGCAAATTCAAATCAAATTTGAATTTATGAGATGACGAGAGTAGCGAACGTTTTTGTAATCACCGATGCCAGACCAGCACACCCCAAGGGCCGGTTTAGATCCAAAATTTTTGGCAAAATGGCATTGTAACGCTTTTCGTTGTTATTTGGCAAATATTGTCTAATTATGGTCTAATTAGGCTTAAAAGATTCGTCTCGTCCATTTCGTCTAAACTGTGTAATTAGTTTTATTTTTTATCTATATTTAATGCTTCATGTATATGTACAAAGATTCGATGTGACGAAAATCTAAAAAATTTTACAAAATTGTCTGTGAACTAAACAGGGCGCAAATTCCCAACCCGGATCGGTTAATGGACTGCAGCCCCTCAGCGCGAACTGAAATTCCACCCCTTCTGCTGCCGTAAACGCGGTGGAAACCACGCAACGGCATCTCCAAAATCACCCAATCCCGTGAGCGCCGCCGACCCGACAGCCGGGACCGAAACCACGGACGCGTCCCCCACCCACGGCCACTCGCCGCCGCGGCGTTCCCTCCTCATCACAACAGAGCCAGAAAAATCTCAGAACGCATCTCTAGTGCTTCGGCCTCGACGCGACCTCCCCTCCCCCTTGCTTGGATCCGGACGGCCACGCGCCGCCGCGGCCGACATGACGCTCGCATCCCTCGCCCGCGCCCTCGGCCGGTCCGCGCGCTCCTCCCGACTGCGCCAGGTGAGTCTCCGCTCTCGTCCCCTCCCCTGCCCCCTTATCCTCTCGCGCTCATCCGCCGCGCCCCGGTGGGGAACGGAGGTCTGACCTTCCGCTGTTCCTTTTAGGGTTTCCAGCTCGGGGGCCTCCGGCAGCCGCCCGCGCCGCCGCTACCGCCGCCTGTCCACGGCGGTGAGGGCGGGGCGATAGGATTTGCCCGCAGTTACCTGACTGCTGCATCGTCGGCAGCTCTTGGGAAGCCCGCCGCGGGCAAGACTGTGGATTGGAGATACATTCTCGCCAGCCCACAGTTCCGACGCCTCTTCTCGGACGAGTCCAAGAAGAGTACGTTACTCCTTTTTGATGAGATTATTATCAATGGGTTTGAGTTTGGTGGCTCTGGTTCTGAAAGGGCGCTCCTTTTCTGATTTTAGACTATGAGAACTACTACCCGAAGGGTAAGAAGGAGGTGCCGAAAGGAGATGGGAGTAACAAGTCTGAATCCAAGCGTAAGTTCCCCTCGTGCTTCACTTGTCTGTGTAGAGGAGGGTAGCCATAAGCCATGTTATGGATGCAAATATCATAGCTTTTCATGCGCCCATAGTAAATAGAATTGGTGCATATATTTGACTAACAAGATGGACAACTAACATGTGATTTGTTGATTTACTTTTTGCTGCAACTGCTTTGGTGAATTGTATACCAGTTATATAATTTATGAATAGCTCTTGGAGTAGAAACGTATAATGATTTATGCACGCTGTGCTTCGATGTGTAGTTTTGTGACATCAGTGCTAACTATTTCACTTTTGATGAAATGCAATCTTGTGGTGTGCAGAGGAATCCAATTCAGATGAAGGATGGAACTTCCAGGAGAATGCTATGAAACACCTGCAGAATTTCCTTGCACCTCTATTGATTCTTGGCCTGATGCTATCATCCATGTCATCTAGCACTGCAGACCAAAAGGAGGTGATTAATTTCCTACTCTGTATCTCTGTTGGGAATAGTTCTGCAAGTTGATTGTTTCATTTGTTCCTTTTATGGTAAGCTATCTTTGTTGGGCTATGTTAGTCCCCTCAGAACTGGTAATCTATGTATGTTTGTTTTGTTCATACTTGCATAATTTGTTTGCAAACTTCAAGGAAATGGAGAAAAAAGATTACACCACCATAGGCGTTAAAAGGCTAAGCACTGTGTTTAAATTTGTGCCCCCATCAGCTTTCCCAGGATTAGTAAGCTATGAGAAACGCCAAGGAGTAGGACCATAAGAGACAAAGATCTTAGAGACGATATGCTATTGCAGAGTAACCTTTATGTAATTTACTGGCCTAAATTGAAGTTCTTTTCATTGATCCTCTTGTGCTGATGCATGGGAGAATTGTTAGTTTGCTACTATTCCTTTCCCAGCCTTTGAATGTGAATGCAATATTGGGAACTCATTGTTTTGTGTAATGGACAGCTGTCCAACAATATTGTTTCATGTAAACATATATGTTCCCTTTTAAGTGTACATACTATATAGTATAATGGTTCATTACAATATCTTTTGTATAAAACATCTGCAGATAAGCTTCCAAGAGTTCAAGAACAAGTTACTAGAACCTGGTTTAGTTGATCGCATTGTTGTTTCAAATAAATCAGTAGCGAAGGTCTTCATCAGGAATTCACCTCTTCCAAAGAGCCAAGGCCAAAATAGTGATACCCATATTTCTACCACTGATGTTCCAGGCAAGCCTGCTCCCAGCAGATGCAAGTATTACTTCAATATTGGTAGTGTTGATTCCTTTGAAGAAAAGTTAGAGGAAGCCCAGGAAGCTTTGGGAATAGATTCACATGATTTTGTCCCAGTAACTTATGTTACTGAAGTAAATTGGTTCCAAGAAGTTATGAGGTTTGCCCCAACAGCATTTCTTGTTGGTCTGATATATTTTATGGGAAAAAGGATGCAGAGTGGTTTCAATATTGGAGGTGGTCCTGGCAAAGGAAGAGGAGGTATTTTCAACATTGGAAAAGCTACAGTGACAAAGATGGACAAGAATTCCAAAAATAAGGTTTGTTATTTCTTTTCTTACGTCGTACTGTTTCACTTGGTTCTGTTTTTGATGGATGGCAAAAACAACAACAACAACAACAACAACAACCACCAAGCCTGTCAGTCCCAAGCAAGTTGGGGTAGGCTAGAGGCTAATTCTGGCCCAAATGATTTTTCATGCACAGGCTAATTCTTGACCTCTGATAACTCCAATTGCTTAGAAACAAAGCACGCTACGTGAAATTCCTGTATGTGTCTTTTCACTAACGCCTATTTTTCTGTTGGTCCAGGTGTTTTTCAAGGATGTAGCCGGTTGTGATGAAGCAAAACAAGAGATAATGGAGTTTGTGCATTTCCTTAAAAACCCCAAGAAGTATGAAGATTTGGGAGCTAAAATACCCAAAGGTGCTCTACTTGTAGGCCCTCCTGGGACAGGGAAGACTTTGCTTGCCAAAGCTACAGCAGGAGAGTCTGGTGTGCCATTTTTGTCTATTTCCGGTTCAGATTTCATGGAAATGTTTGTTGGTGTTGGACCATCCAGGGTACGGAACTTGTTCCAAGAAGCTAGGCAGTGTGCTCCTAGTATTGTATTCATTGACGAAATCGATGCTATTGGTCGTGCAAGAGGACGTGGAGGTTTTTCAGGTTCAAATGATGAACGTGAGAGTACTTTGAACCAGCTGCTTGTAGAGATGGATGGATTTGGAACAACTGCTGGTGTTGTTGTTCTTGCTGGGACAAATAGACCTGACATCCTGGATAAGGCATTATTAAGGCCAGGAAGATTTGATCGCCAGATAACAATTGACAAGCCAGATATAAAGGGTCGCGATCAAATATTCCGCATATATCTTAAAAAGCTTAAGCTGGACAACGAACCATCATTTTATTCGCAAAGGCTAGCTGCCTTAACTCCTGGGTTTGCAGGAGCTGACATTGCCAATGTTTGTAATGAAGCTGCTTTAATTGCTGCGAGAAGGGAGGAAACTCAGATTACCATGCAGCATTTTGAGTCTGCGATTGATAGGATTATTGGTGGTTTGGAGAAGAAAAATAGGGTAAGAGATCAGTACTATAACCTATGAAGCTGATTTGTGAGATTTGTTTCAGTGTCTTACTTTTGGATCCTAATTAAGTAACTTGGCAGCCTTCTTTTTCTATGTAATGTCATTCTTTTTGTACATGTAATTACTTTTATTCCTTATTCTGGCCTCTGAGCATGTTAACCCTTTTGCAGGTCATTAGCAAACTGGAGCGCCGTACCGTTGCTTACCATGAATCTGGACATGCCGTTGCTGGATGGTTCTTGGAGCATGCAGAGCCTCTTCTGAAAGTTACAATTGTTCCTCGTGGAACAGCTGCTTTAGGCTTTGCACAGTACGTCCCAAATGAAAATCTTTTGATGACAAAAGAGCAGCTTTTTGATATGACATGCATGACATTAGGTGGCCGAGCTGCAGAGGAGGTACAGTTTTCTTTATTCATATCTTAACTTTGCCGATATTTTATGATAAATAGCCAGGATTCATGGATTTTTCTCTTATACTGTTAAATCTATGCTAACCAATTCAAGCCATTATAATGTTTGAATAGTCAGCTGTTATTTTGCACTTCCTACATTCGACATGGACATTACATATAGCCTGCTTCGTTGATATTATCGCCGCTTAAATTATTATCAGATCATGTGAATATGGTCGTAGTTGTCAATTTAGTAGAAAAAATATAATTCATTTGGTAACTCAGGATACTGCATCATGTAAACTTTTGATTGCATTTTAAGGGGACCAGAAGACGATAATATTTTCCATTATCTCCTCTGCCGATGTGATAAACACGTCAATACCATTACATTTATCAAATTGGTTGCCATCTAAATATTGTATGTAATCTCAAGCTATTTCTTCAAGACATCGTAGAAATAATAATCAGTTCCCTGTGTTCCAGTGTCTTATGTTGGGATATCTGTTTATTTCACAGTATTATCACCAGAAATGGTTATAAGCATATTGTTGAAAGGTGCTAATTGAGCTTTGTTTCAGGTTTTGATTGGCAAAATCTCAACTGGTGCTCAGAATGACTTGGAGAAAGTTACCAAAATGACATATGCACAGGTCGCCGTGTATGGTTTTAGTGAAAAGGTTGGGCTTCTATCCTTCCCTCAGAGGGATGATGGTTTTGAAATGACCAAGCCTTACAGTAATCAGACAGCATCCATCATTGATGATGAGGTCCGGGAATGGGTTGGCAAGGCCTATAAGAAAACGGTTGAATTGATAACAGAGCATAAGGAGCAAGTTGCGCAAATCGCAGAATTGCTGCTTGATAAGGAAGTCCTACACCAGGACGATCTAACCAGGGTGCTAGGAGAACGTCCATTCAAGGCACTGGAGCCAACCAACTACGACCTCTTTAAGCAAGGTTTCCAGGATGATGATGACAAGAGCCAAGCACCAGCAGAGAACGCCGAGTTGCCTGATGATTCATCTCCCCCACTTGGTGAGGTTGTACCCACGTAGTTTTTTTTCCACAACGTTAGAGCTGTACATTGAGCGCTCTCGATAGATTCTTGTTTGTTGTTGCAACATAAGAAAACTGTATAAATTAGCGCCCTCGCTGGTTATGCCAATGTGGAAATGCATTTGGATTTCCAGTGTGCGAGTCCGGTTGATAGGAGGATGCCTTGGGCTCTTCATGGCATCGGCAAATGTTCTGAATCTTGTATTCGAATGTTTTGAAAAATTCTGTCTGACTGGGGAGTTGGCGCAAAAAGTGTGCTTGTCCTGTCTGAAGGCTTGGCTGTCTGTAGCTGGTAAAGACAGTGGCTAAGATGGCGCCTGCCTGCCTGGAACCTTTGAATTTTTATCAGGTAGCCGATGTGCTTACTTTGTTGGACAAGCACAAACATGTTGGACGAGGTTTTTGCATGTATACTACTCCCTTTGTCCCAAAAAAAACCTTAATATTTTGAGTTTTTTTAGGACAAATTAGTGCTCAATGTAAATTACCTATGTATCCTTGTTTATTGAACCTGAATCATACCAATTAAGGAATGCATTGAGTCATGCAGATCACAATCTCAAGTGGATATGTACCCAATTTGTCGCCCAAAAGTTAAAACATATAAAACTTAAGTTTTTTGGGACATATTTTGAATTCTAGAACATTAAGTTTTCTGATACAGAGGGAGTACGTGAGAATTTTCATTCTGGAGGATAATTTAAATGACACGACATCAGCAGTAGTGAAGCCTTGTAAATTTTGGGTATGATATTTTTTTGAGAGAGAACAGAGAGGCTCAGAAGCCTCTACTGGAAATTTATTAAACCCGCAACCAAGGAGGTTACAAAAGTCTTAGACTGATTGCACTGGCTCCCGTAAACTCATCCTGTATCAGCTTTTACTGGATCAGCAGTGGAAAAAAGAGCTGCAGCGTAGTCCGCTATGCGCGCGCTATCCAAGCGGCCTCCGCTATTTCTGGCGAGTAGAGGACGTCCTTTAGCGGACGGATGCGGCAGAGGAGAGAGGTGACAATGGCGGGCCCCACTTTTTCCCATAAAAAACGTTATAACTCGCAAACTAGAAAACCAAATTAAATTCCAATTACATCATTGAATTCGTTTTAATTAATCCTTCAAAATAAGATCTCATATGGATATATTTGGATAAAATTTATAGAGGATAACAAGTGAGGCCGCTGTTGGTAGTTGGTTATAGAGTATGAGATATAGAGGATGATGTGTGCGGAAGAAACATATATAGAGAAAAGAATTTTGATGACCAGAATGTATGGAGGATGAAAATAAAGGATGATAAGTGCGGTCAGTCTTACTGACAGCAATTAGAAGCAATCACATGCATATCAGCAGGAGTACAGCCTCGTAAATTTTGGGTATGATATTCACATGCACATCAGCAGGAGTAAAACCTTGTACATTTTGGGCAGGGGCGGAGCCAGGATTTAGATATAGGGGGGCCGGATCATCGAGTGTCCAGAAACAATATATGGTATCACCGTCAAATCTTGATGATATCCACTCTAACTTGTAAGTTTTTACAGTCGAGTGATATTTTTCTCAAGAGAGTAGAGTAAATTGGACGATGCTTAAATTCAGAAAATAAAGGATTTCAGATAAGAAAGCGGTAAAAGACAAATAAAATATTAAAAAGGTTTGGTTAGTTAGAAATATTTCGGGGCTTCCAAGGCAAAATTATTTAGTAAGTTATTGTACGAAATTGTTGGATAAGGACAAAATTTAAGGTTAGTATTTCTTATGTTAACTTGCTAGATCTATTTGATTTATTTGAGAAAAACAATTTAGAATTAGCTGAGAAGTCTTTGTTTACTTATAATTTCCAGTGATTAGTGAGAACTAATGAGATGTATTAATGAAAAGTGTGCAACATTAGGGGGGCCAGGCCCCTGCCCGCCCCTTGTCTCCGCCCCTGATTTTGGGTATGATATTCACAAATGCAGTACTAGTCCTACAACGCCTGTAGATGCACGTACGTATGGTGAAGATACAAAAAAAATAAAAAAAAAAGAAAATTGTATTTGGCCGATGGCCAGGCCGCCAGGGGCCAGCAGTCCAGCACTACGTAACCATGGCAAAATTGCATGCAAACCGTATCCACGGTGACTGCATGCATACGTATGGTAGATGGATGCCACGTGTAAGCTCAGACCATCCAACAGCGTGCGCTGGAGATGTATTTGATTTGTGGGCTCCGTGTTTCTAGCTGAGCGGTGCCGGTGCTTCTCGTTCGCGCGGATGTGTGGGAAGTTATGGACACGTGTCAAACAACCAAGGCAGGTATGCATGCAATCTCCGTGGATACAGTATGCATGCAGTACCCACTACACTACGCCAGCTACGCAGCTACCATGGCTTGAGGTCTCTCGGCGGTCCAGCCGTCCAGTTGAGGAACGTCTGTCCGTTCCTCAAGAAGGCATCGTCGCCGTGCGGGAGCTTGCGTGCGAGCCCGTTGAGTATCTGGTGGAACGCGTCGCCCGGCTGCGCGGGCTGCGGGAACAGCACGGCGCGCTTCATCGCCGGACTCGCGAGGAGCCGCTGCTTCCTCAGCACCACCTCCACGGGGATGGACGTCAGGATGGTGTCCAGCCTCGGGACGTCGTCCTCGGCGACGAAGACGCCGATGTCCGCCCACGGGATGGCGTCCGCGAAGGGCAGCACGATGTCGTCCGCGATGACCACCGGGATGCAGCCGAAGACGACGGCCTCCACCAGCCGGGGGCTCCAGGGCGCCCAGCCCAGCGGGCACAGGCAGAACACTGCCCGCTGCATGTCCTGGTAGTAGGTCGTCGGGTGCACCGTGGAGATGTCGAACAGCGGGTTGCTCTTGAAGTTCTCCCACACGGAGGCGCGGGCGCCCCTGGCGTAGTATCCGCCCTCGGGGTCGTTGCCGGCGTCGTAGAAGAGGCCGCGGAAGTAGACGAAGATGGACCGCGGGGTGGCCGGCGGCAGAAGCTGCGCCTCCATCTTCCACGGCGGCGCGTACGGCGGGATGGTGATGGAGCCGTCCTTCAGGCACACGTGGTTCCGCTGCCCGAACGTCTGCACCAGCGTGGCGCGCCGGAGCACGGGCAGGATCCCGCGCGCCATGGCCTTCTCCTCCTGGAAATGGAAGCAGGCCCCGAAGTCGTGCGGCGTGACGAAGAAGTGGTCGGCGCCCTCGGACCTGTTCCAGTACGGCCAGCGCTCGGCGATCAGCCGGATCGCGCTGCGCATCATCCGCGGGGAGTCGAAGGGCATGGGGTGGCCGGAGGCGGTCAGGTCGCAGGTCGTGTACACGGGCGCGTAGAACCAGTCCGCTTCCTCGGGGTCCAGGGTCCGGACGGCGCTGGAGAGGAGGGACCGGTGCACGAAGATCTCCGTCGCGAACATGTGCGTCAGGCAACGCGGGTCCTTCTCCACCGGCTCCGTGTTGTATTTCGCCGGAAGGTCGTACACGTAGACCTTGAGCTTGCCCACAGGGTCGTCTTCTAAAACATCACCGCCAGTGCCTGCGTTTTATGAGAATACACCGTTTTGAGATATCTATCTATGCTCAGCAAGAAAACAAGAAGTTACTTTCTCAGTCTGAAATATAAAAGGATATGAACTAAATTATCAACAGGTGTCCTTTGCCTCTTCCTGTGTTCTAAACTCGTGTTATAAGAGCATTAGCTCTTCAGGCATAGGTTAGGTCATGGTCAAATTTGTAGATGGACCATTAGTACAACCTTAGAGAGTCAGAGGAGCTCGGAGCTAAATATGATGTGTTGCTCGTCGGATATCTCAAGGAGGAAGGATATGGCCTTTTTTGGAATAAAAAATTCCACCCATGAAACTGGAAGATCTCAAATGCTTTTTGTTAGCCTATTGCCTTCACCATGTGTTCTTATCACACATAGCCAACACCTACATTTCCTAAGAAAAAAGTATCATCTGTCTTCCAGTTTATGCGTACTGAATACTATAGCAGAAGAATGGAAAAGTTTCCCCTTACTAGCAATGCCATCTTAAAGCTATTTATTATATATATATCATCAGTGCCAGTAGCTGACCCAGAATTTTTCAGAGCCCAGAACTTAAGTTTCATATAGAAATTCATCACGGTCCCTACTCCCTTCAGACAAAAACTAGTCTGCATTTGAGTTTCATGACATCTTGGATGATTTACTGAATTGGAGTAAAAGCACAACCAAAAGAGAAAGTCCGCCCCCCGCACCTGAGATCCTCTCTGTATGGTCGCTCTGCATCAACTCCTGCGCGTCGGACCCATGGAAGAGCACTGCTGCAGTGGTGGCCGCAAGAATGGCGATGGCAAAGATCGACCTCATCTTCGTGATCCCCACAATCCTCTCGGCAGCACCTGTGACTCCTCCCCAAGCCTCCCCTTATATTGTCTGGTCTCACATTGTCATGTTCTAGGTAATCACTAGTGTAGTTAAAGAAGAGATCATGAAAGGCAGGGTAGAAGCTTCTCTGCCAATTATCCTACCAAGAAGCGTTTGGTGGAGAGGTGAGATGGAGCTTTCCTGGGCTTCCTTCGTTCTTCCTCCTCCCCTACACACTAACAAACATCACACATCAGGAACAACTATTGGCCATGTGTACTTCAAAGGGAGAAAGGGAGGAGCAGAGAGGGTAGGAAGGCTGCCCCCTGCCGATATTTTAATATTTTTCCAATGTCTCACTCCTTTTTCTCCTACTTTTCTTTTATATATATATATATATATATATATATATATATATATATATATATATATATATATATGCTAGCAGGTGGCTGAGCTGTAAGAAGGTTCACGATTTTCTCGGTCTTTATTTATCTGGTGCTTCGTGTCAAATTCAATTTAACAGAAACTGTTTTATTAGAATGAATCAATCGTTACTTTATTTTAACTTGTTTACGAGGACGTTAACTATTGTTTGCCAAGCAAAAATTTCTCCACGCAGATACTCATGATCAGCTGTGTACCATCCCGGGATGGTAGAGACTGGAACTTAGTTCCATTATCTAAAAAAGATACTCATGATTTCCTCCTGAAAATGATCACTGTCCACATAGTGGCAACATAATTCTGGTTTATTTGGTAAAGGTACTTAATTATGTAAGACTAGATTGCACAAGTATGATTGCATTTTAGTCAAATCGTATGCCTTCCACTAACTTCCCTCATGTTGCACCCATGTCTTTCACTATATTTGCGTCAAAGCTCTTACAATACTACCGGAGTTCCACTGGAAATGCTTTATGAGCATATTAGTGGAAAAGCTCTAACTTATGGTTTGTTTCAGGTGCTGATTGGAAAAATCTCAACTTATTCTTAGAATCAGGGCCGGCTCTATAATTCTAAGGACCCTTGGGCAAGCAAGATGATAAGAGCCCATTAAACTAATTTTTAATATCAAAATTATTGTATATATAGTACAAATAATAAAAATTACTTTGCAATATATGTATAACTCGTAAAATATAACAGTAGTGTAACAAAAAAAAACAGATCAACGTCCTTGCCGTTGCCGGTCGCCGGGTGAGGAGCGAATTGGATGTGCATCGGTGTCTCGTCTCCTCATTAGGATAACGCGTTGATGAGCAAGGTCGCGGCGGCAGGAAACAATCAAACCAAACGTCACCTGAGCTCCGCTCGATGGATCCAGGTTACGTAGAATAAGACTAGAAGAAAGAGGTACCTATGGGTTGAGCTAGTTTGTGATGGACCTTCAAATGCTTATTATGCCAAATAAAAAATTATATGTACTAATTACCTATATGGTGTTGGGCCTCCTAACTCCATGGACCCCCGGCGGTCGCACTGCCTGCCCACCCCTTAGAGCCGGCCCTGCTTAGAATGACCTTTAGTAGCTAGGGTACTTAGGCTAAGAGGAATAGCTTTTGATCACTTGCTAAGGTTGCCATTTACGATTTCAGTGAAAAGGTGGGTGCGTATCCTTCCCTCGGAGGGATGGTGGTATTGAAATGACTAACCTTATGTTGGATTTTGATTGGGCTTGGCCCATCTTGATTTTTTTAAAAATTGGATACTAAGGCCCATATTAAATACTATGTGCAATAAAGATTTGATTCCATATGAAAAATTGACTAAATATTGACCTAATTAAATGGGTGATTATTGTATACACATGTTGTGAAGTTGGGACAGATAAAGAGGCACTCTTTATGCAAGGTGACAGTGATCAGTTGATTTTTCTTAGGGGATTACTGAATACTTTTGGTGAGTCCACTGGTCTTAAAGTTAACTACGGCAAATCCTTTATGGTACCCATAAATGTGCAACAGGAAAAGTTTGATGAATTAGCTTCTTCTTTTGGATGTGCAAAAGGAACACTGCCTTTTACTTATCTTGGGTTGCCATTAAGTATTTCTAAACCAACTATTGTAGATTTTTGGCTACTGGTCAATAAGTGTGAAAGAAGACTTACCAGTATTTCATCTTTTCTCAGTCAAGCTAGTAGGTTAGAGCTAACAAATGCAGTTTTTTCAGCTCTGCCTACCTTTGCTGTGTGCACTTTCAGTTTGCCCAAGACTATTATAAAGCACATTGACAAGTATAGAAAGCACTGCCTATGGAGGGGATCAGACATCAATAACAAAAAAAACCCCCCAAAGTAGCTTGGCCTATGGTCTGTGTTCCAAAGGAGGAAGGGGGCTTAGGTGTTCATAACCTGAAAACTCAGAATGATAGTCTCCTGCTAAAGCACCTGGATAAATTCTTTAATAGAGCAAATGTGCCATGGGTTCACCTTGTTTGGAACAGGTATTATGCAGATGGTAAACTACCTATTCTTACTGCCAATCTCAGAGGTTCATTTTGGTGGAGGGACTTACTTAAGTTGCTGGATTCCTATAAAGGCTTTACAATGGTTTCAGTTCAAGATGGTAAGTCCTGTTTCTTTTGGTTGGATTTGTGGAATGGCCAAACTCTACAACAGACTTTTCCAGAGCTATTTTCATATTGCAAGGATGACAAGATTTCAGTGAGCACAGTTAAATCAACACCAACAGCAATCACTTTATTTCACTTACCATCTGTTGTTTGACTGCCCCTTTGCGATGGCAAGCTGGAACATTCTAAACCTGCTTGTGTCAAAACTTCTCTTCACACCTGTAGATCTTTGAGGCTTTCAAGTTTCAGCTTCAGTTGCCATTCTTCTTGGAAATCATAGTCACCATGTGTTGGGCCATTTGGACAGTCAGAAATGATGTGATCTTCAGAGGAATCCCAGCCTCCATTCATAGATGCAAGATGATCTTTAGAACTAAATTTGCTCTAGTTACACTACGAGCAAAAGCTGCTTTCCATCCAGCAATTGATTTATGGCTAGAAGCCTTTGTGTAATCTTTTTCATTTTCTTTGTAACCTTCTATGTATCTTGAGCTTTGTTTGTAGGACCTGTAAATTTAAACAAAAGTAATAAAAGCACAGTAGGGGGCGACTCCTCCTGTTTACCTTCAAAAAAATAGCTAGGGCACTTGGGCTAAGAGGAATAGCTTTTGATCACTTGCTAACGTTGCCGTTTATGATTTCATTGAAAACGTTGAGCCTGTATCCTTCCCTCAGAGAGATGGTGGTATTGAAATGATGTAACCTTATGTTGGATTTCGATTGGGCTTGGCCCATTTTTGTTAAATTATATACTAAGGCCCATACTAAATACTAGGTGCAATAAAGGTTTAATTCATATTGTAAAATTGACTAAATGTTGACTCAATTAAATAGGTGCCCATCATATGCACATGTTGTGAAGTTGAGAGAGGCAAAATTTGCCACACGCACCCGAGAGTGCTGAGCCGTACCTGGGGGCCTCTGGGTGCCGACCGGGTGGAAGGAAACCCCCCGCCGACCCTCTCCCCCCCCCCCCCCCCCCCCACCTCATAATTATTTTTTTTTTCGAAATTGGGTCGTTTCTCTGGTATTTGGGCTGCATTTTCATTCAGGCCCGCGCCCCACGCAGCCAAGTCAACAACCATGCAGTAGATTCCAAAATAGCTGACATTCAGCATATATCCTAGGCTTTTTTGCACTAAAAAAAGTCATAGCTCATAAATCAAGTATCATAATTAAAATCCGATTACACCATCGTGTTACTTGCAATAAAATCTTCAAAACAAGACCACACATGGATACATTTCGATATTTATCTTATGATAAATCTGTATTTAAAGATAATCGTTGAACATTACATTAACACTACACGAACATCTCAGAAAATAGCATAGAACATCATATATATTACACAAACATCGTATATATTATGAAATGTAAAAAATTAAAAATAAAAAAATTGTGAAGTAATTAATTATAGTCAAATAAAAAGAAGAAAAAATGCTACTGAACATCACAAATACACTGTAGAACGTCACATTAAGACTACACGAACATCGCTAAATATAGCATAGAACATCATATGTATACTACGTGAACATCATGAAATGTAAGAATAAAAAATAAAATTAGTGAAGTAATTAATTAAAGCCAAATAAAAAGAAGCAAATATGCTTACTGAACATCACAAAATATATCTAGAACATAAATGCATGATTACTGAACATCACAAAAATACATCGTAGAATGCCACATTTCTACTTGCGGACATAAAAAAATACATCATAGAACATTACATGTATACTACATGAATATCACGTGTAGCTGTAAATAAAAAAAGGTGAAACATAAAATTATAAAATAGAAAAATAATAACACAAAAATAGAAAAAGGAAACGAAAAGAACAATAAAAGACCACCGAAAAATAAATAATAAAAAAAGAGGAAAGGAAAAAGAAATAGAAGACAAGAAATAAAAATAAATTATGAAAGGAATGAAAGAACAAAACAAAATAAAATAAAATGAGAGGGAATAAAAAATGAAATTAAAAGGTATGGACATCTCAAGAAGTAAATAAATAAATAAGAAACAAGAAAAATAAAAAACAAAGAGAAGAAAATGAAACTAAGAAAAAATAAAGTAAAAGAAAAAAGAAAAGGAAAAAGATCAGTGAAAAATAATTAATTAGAGTAAAACAAATAATAAATAAAAGATAAATAAAAAAGGAAGAATAAAACATCACAGAGAAAAGGAAAAGGAAAAGGGAATGAAAAAAGAAATAGAAAAACGGAAACGCAAAAGAAAAACGTACAACTGCACAGGAGCGCTCCATAGCGCTGGAAGCTTCATCGGGTGGCGTCGCATCCTCCTGGCCTCCTCGTGGGCTGTTTGATCCATGCTTTGTTTCTATTGGGCCTGGAACAATAAAATACAGCCCAATTAAACCCCCGCGGAGCGGGGAGGGGGTCGGCGCAAGGAACTCATCTGACTGGTCGGCAGTGACGGGTTCTGGCCGTACGTTGGCATGAACGTGTCGTAACGTGCACGGGCATGCGCTCGGGCAAGCCTCCGATCAGGGATGGCAGCGGTTCGGGTTCAGGACGGGTGAAGCATCCGCGAACCCGCCCCTGAAACTTGACAAGAAAACCCGCCCCGCCCTCGAACCCCGATTCAGGTGAAAATCCGCCCCCTCCTCCAAACCGCCGACGGGACCCCGAGACCTGAGTTTCATCAACACAGTAGCATAGCATTCAACATGACATAATTAATATATTCACTGTATGAGTACATTCTACCATGCAAATAACAACCAGAATACAAGATCAGTACCCCCACAATCTAATTTTAATAGTCAGCCAACACACAAGATAATGTAATGAACAGATAGCAACACTTCAGCCATCCTGTCTTGCAGAATGACAGCAAGTAGAAACAACCAAAGTTTAAAGTTCAAACACCAATTAGTCTTTAATCCGGACCAAAACATAGTAAAGAGCAAGGTACATAACATGAGTTTTTGAACCAAATATAAAAAATAAGCAACTTTGAGGCATTCTCTCTTCAATAGCAATGAAGAAACCATCACCTCAACAATACATGAATAAAACTCCAGCTTGGAACAGCATTACAACAAGGGTTTTGAACCGAATAACAGAAGAACATTGTTATAGAACATCGGTTTTTGAGCAGACAGAGAAGCCACTTGAGGGCGAAGGACATCCCTTCCATTTGATGATGCTTGAGAGTTGATGGCTGACTTCCTCAATCAATAATGGTTGAGTCAGGTACTTAGGTTCGTCTTACAGTATAAAAACAAGGACAATAGTTTTTTTTTTAAAGGACGGCAAAAGCTTTGCCGTAATTTTTATTAGACGGGAAAAACCAGAAAAAGTTTTTAGTACAAAAGAGTTACTCACCTAAGCGCTTCAGCCGGGATGGAAAGAAACACCAAAACAAGAAAAAAAGCCTAAAAGTACTCCCGACCGAAATAAAAACCGACTGAAGCGCAACCCGCTAACACCTAACAATAACAAAGGCCCCTTAGGGAGCAACCGAAAATGATAACCAAGTCAACTAACTCGAGCACGTTCTAGGAACCATTGCCATGTTGTATTGGTTGATATCATCCTTGCATAAACTAGCTACTTCTCTTGGTCTTCTTGTCTTCTATTGGAAAGTTGTTCTATTACGTTCCTTCCAAATATGCCACCAGAAATATATAATGATTTTATCAAACATTTTCTTTGTTGCCTTGTCAAAAGTGGCTCGTCACTTTCTCCAGTAATTATAGACAGAGCCAGATTGATCGATATTCCTGAGATGAATGATGTTGCACCAACTTTGAAGAATTGCCCAAGCCTCCTTTGTAAAACTACAATCCTTGCACAGGTGTTGAGGCGTTTCAGGCCTAGTTCCACAAAGTTTACATAAAGGATCATTTGGCCAGTTCCTTTTGATTAAGTTGTTCGCCGTTAGAATCTTCCGATGTAGTAATGTCCAGGCAAAAAAACTTGCACTAGGTTCAGTCTGTGCTTTCCAAATTGGGGTTAATCTTAGTTTGTTGTAGGCCCATGCGAACTGCATATTGTAGGCACTACTGGTGGTATATTCCCCACTTGTTGTCCACCGCCATCGAATATTATCCTCGACTTCACTATTTATTGGTATTTGATGTATCGCCTCCCAAAGGTCGACATATTCTCTAAATTCATCAGCGTCAATAATCGGTAGTAAATGTTCTATCCATTTGTTGTTATTCAACGCCTTGTCCACTCTGATATTGCAAACAATCTTGGCGCTATATTTTTTGCTGCTTTACCACTGATCCAGCTTGATGTCCAAAAGAATGTTGATTTTCCATTGCCAACTTCCACCACAGTGGACGCGTTGAATAGGTCCACGTCTGTTTTGTCGCACGGTGTGTCAAGATTGTTCCATGCTCTATCTTTTTGCTTCCATTTGAATCAATGCCATCTTAACCTTAATGCCCTTTCAAATCTCTCCAGGTCCAAAACTCCTAGGCCCCCTTTCCTTTTGGGCGGCATGTGGTTGGCCAATTTATTAGGGAATGCCCTCCCTTGACATTTTCTGGTGCTTCTCCACGCCATAAGAAACTCCTAATTTTATCTATTCTCTTGATCAACCATTTTTGCGCCGGGAAAGTCGTAAGGTGATAGATTGGCTGTGAGGATAGAATGGTTTTTACCAGTGTTTCTCGTCCGGTGGTTGACAGTAATTTACCTTGCCATCTAGGTAGTCGGGATCCTATCTTGTCAATGAGAGGCTGAATTTCAACTCTTCTTAATTTTCTGGTGTGAAGCGGTAATCCCAAATATTTCCCCGAGAAGCTGCAGATCTTTCCCGGAAAATTTTGAAGAAGAGTTTCCACCGTGGATGTATCCAACCTAATTGGGAAAATTTCCCGTTTTGGCCATGTTTATTGTCAAACCCGAGCATTCTCCGAAGGTATGTAAAATTATACTCAATCTTGACAGATTGTTAGTTGTTGGTGCTGAAAATATTGCCACGTCATCTGCGTACAGAGAACATCTCAACTTTGTTGTCTTCGGTAGAACCGGCTGGAGGAACCCCTTTTTAGCAGCCATTTCAATGATGCGTTGGAGAGCCAAGATGAATAGCAACGGCAAGAGTGGGTCTCCCTGCCTCAACCCCCAAGCATGTTTGATGTTTTTCCCTGGCCTGCCGTTCATCAAAATCTTAGACGATGAAGTCATAAGCAGTGATGAGATCCAGTCCCGCCATTTTTGACTGAAACCTAATGCCTGTAATACTTCCAGTAGATAGGGCCAACTGATAGAATCAAAGGCCTTGGAGATGTCCAGCTTGATGAAAAGGGCCGGGTTATTTTTCTTGTGTAATATTTGAATGACCTTTTGTGCATAGATAAAGTTATCGTGGATGCACCTTTTCCTAATGAAAGCGTTCTGTGCATTTGACACCATGTTGTCCAGCTTTGGTGCAAGCCTGGAGGCAAGAATCTTTGTTATTATTTTGACAACACTGTTAATCAAGCTTATACAAGGACAATAGTTGAATGCCTGAATGTCGAATCATTTATAAATTCACAAATCACAAGTGTAAGTGAGCAACCAAATAGAATTATATATTACCATTACTGGGAGGGCCAGCTCAATTGCTCAAGGCATCACCAAACATTCCGATGTTCCATTGCGGACACAGGAAATGAGAACTCGTGCAACTCAAATCTGACACGCTAGTATGCTTACCTTCAAATGAGTCGTTGACTTCTGCTGTTCTGCGTCGAAGGCTCACTATCTTTGGTTGCATGTAAAGTTGTAAACCGACGTTCTTCATGAATGACATCCGCCTGGGGGTTAATTGCTTTGGTGCTCAGATGGTGCCTGCTGTGTGCTGTGTAACATAAACTATGTGGAAATAAACAGATGAAAAATGGTTTACCCTTTTCATCTAGGAACCGATCGAGTGGTCTACTTTGGTGGACAGAGTGTCCTAATCATCTACCACATTCCTACGACATGTTCTCTAGAAGATTGAAATGTGTCGCATGCATAGTCAGCTTCGGCTACTGCTGACACTCTGTCGAATGAAATACCATTTTAGGAGCCCGTTCGCTTCACTGAAAAGCCATGGCTGAAAGTACTGATTACTGATTTGTTGTGAGAGAAAAACATTGTTCTGGCTGAAAACAAAGCCTTTGTAACGGAACTGCATTGTGACAGAGGGGAATCATCTCAACCGAGCGACCAGGAAACTTGGGAGAGGAAAAGATCGACAGCACAGGAAATGAGCAACTGCTAACTATCTCGCACACGAATCATCGCTCGATAAGGTTGTGTCAGGCCAATCGAAACCAATGCAGGGTGCAGCAAGGCTGTCAAGGATCATCGGTTGCCTTACCTTCCTCAAGGTCACGTCCCTGATTTAAAAGTCCTTTTGGTTTGCTTATGCATGCGCAGTCCCTTGGCATGTAAGGATAAGGGTAGGAACCTACATAGGCTAAAAGCCTAAAAAGGGCTCAGAGCCTCAGACCCGTCACCTGTGGATATCTATCTCCGCTCGAGGTCGCTTGTCACTCAAAGCGAAGAACTCAACCACTGCTGATTTAACAGATTTTTTAGGGGTTGGTGGAGCCCCTAACAATGATAAAACGTCTGGCAAGTTTCCAACTGGTTATGATAAACCAAAGGTTCTTTTAGGAAGTCAAAATTTGTATGAAATTTGACCATGATCGTATCTCAGCTAATATTAACGTCTTGTTGGCTACAGATATAAATGTCGTTCGTAATAACCAAAGAATTTGTCACACTCCCAAGATGGTTTTAGGTGGGAAGCAAATTTATATATGGTCCTTCGATAATGCTTTCACGTGGGCGTCTGTCCGTCCGAACATTGCGCACCATACTCCGCCTCGCTGCTTACGCCCCGAGCTGCTCGCTCCTACCTGCGACGCGCGCCTTGCCCGTGATACTGCTGCCTCCCGTCGCTCACCCCGCTCGTCGCATGCCCGGCCCGCGCAGATTCGCCTCGGGCGTCACGCTGCCAGCTCGCCGCGCAGCCATCCCTCGCCGCGCCCCCACCCGCGCGTGTCTCTCCCCATCTCCCGCTCTCTATCTCGCTGACAGTAGAGAACCTCTCTGGCATCTTCCCCAACCCCCAACCCTCGCCGCAGCCGCCCCTGCCGATGGTCGCTGGGCGCATGTATCGGGGCGCCTCGGGTCCTCCCCGACTGAGTCAAGGGCACCTATGAGCGTGGCTGGATGCTAGTGGTGCTTGCGCCCCGTCGCTCGCCGCCGGCTCCCATCCTGACGGTTGGAATCGACCGGCCCAGGCTCTCCTCCCCTATGTTGCAAATGTATGTTTCCGGTGTTTCAGTCGTTTCAAAGCTATGTTGCAATTGTTTCTTATGGATGTTGGAAAAGTAGATCGGAGATGTTGCATATGTTGCAAGTGTTTTAGAGACATGTTGCAAGCGTTTGTTCAAAATGTTTTATCTGTTCCAGACATATGTTGCACGCGTTTTGATGTGGATGTTTGCATATGTTTCACGTATATATTGCAACAACATGTTCCTGTTGTTTCATTTGTTTCTGACATATATTGCAAGTGTTTTATCTGGATGTTGCATATGCTTGCAATGGCTATATTGCAATTGTATGTTTCAAATGTTTCATCTATTTCAAATGTATGTTGCAATTGTTTTATCTAAGTGTTGTAAAAGTAGATCTCAATATAAGGCTGTTGAGCGAGGAAGATAGAGCTAGCGCAGGAGCCATGGCGGCGTCGGCTGGTAAGCTAGCGGCAGCGCTCCACCGGAGGACGCACGGGGTCAAGTCCACGCTGGCGCACGTGGCCTATCCCCGTACGACATGCTGCCTCTATTGGCACCGTCGGAGGTCTTGGAGCAGAAGCTTGTAGCACAGGGCGGGGAGATGTAGAACCTGGCTATGGAGAACGACTAACTTGCTACAAGCCACGTCGTAGGTGACACGGGCGCGGCAAGGTTGAGACCCCATGCGGGTGCAGCCGGTGGGCGGGCTCCCCTGTTACATGGGCGCGGTGGACGCTCTATTATGCGGGGGACGGGATAGGGTGCGGCGGAGCGGCATCCGGACGTGGGCCTGGAGCCAGAAGTCCGGTGCTAGTTATTCGCATGAAAATAATTAGAACGATTTAACAACTTCTTAGGCTGCTACATATATATAGTCAGCATAATTGCTACATGTCTCAGTGGGATTTTAATATATGATGACAAGCAGGACTCTATACTTGATACAAGTCGTACTAGATCTGAACGTCATATCTCTAGGATTTTATTTTTATCTCTAACAATACATATTTATACTTCTTGCATTCTTCCTCAGTCCCAGCGGAGCAAACAACTGCGATTCGATTTAAAGTCTTATATGCTTCTAAAATCTTCTCCGCCTCAACATCATTTTTTTAGAAAGTCCGCCTCAACATCATTAACTATGTCTTTGGTGGATGATTTGGCACCTAGGATCGTTCTCCCCTTTTCGAAAAAGTAGGGAATGCCCCATGTATCGGAGATGCCGTGAGGATCTGTTGTGGACACGACACGTGTCCATACATAAGTATCCAACTCTTGAAAGAATTGTGATCCTCCTAAATTTATGGGGCCTGCTAGCGCCCGGACGTCCGGATCCGGGTGCTAGCACCAGACGCTGCCCCAGCCCCGCTCCCCTGAAGAACGTTTATGAAAAGAAGAAGAACTCGACCCCCCGCCTCAACCGGCATAGAGAGAGAAAGCACAATCCCCCGCGAGCCCCTACCCCGCCCCGCAAGGAGAAGCGTGTGCCCCCCACACCTTGCGAACGGATCTGCCACCGCCCGCAACACATCCGCGCCCCCCGCCACCAGTTCACCACCATACTCCGCCCCCACCCCCCAGATGCAGCAGGGAAAAATAGATGCTACTGCAACAAATGAAACACTCCTTTTGAAACAAAAACAAGGGGAAAACTAGTGAACCAAAACAGGAAAAACAATTGAAACATCGAGAAACACCTAATGAAAAGAAAACAGAAAAAACTGGTGAAAACAAGAACAGAAACATTGAAAAGATAGTACTGAAACATTTGAAACAATAGTACTGAAACATTGAAAAAATAATGCTGAAACATCTGAAACAATAGTACTAAAACATTGAAAAAATAATACTGAAACATCTGAAACTATAGTAGTGAAACATTTGAAAAAATGTACTGAAACATCTGAAAGAATAGTACTAAAAACATCAGAAACTCTTTTTCTGCGACAGATAAAATCGTACACCCCCAACCACCCCCACCCCCTCGCGTGTCCATATCCGCCCCGCCTCGCCGGACCCACCACCTCTGCCCACCGCTGGCTTGCTCCCCCCCCCCCCGAACTGCCCCTGCAAACAACGAAAACAAAGCTACTGAAACATCAAAAAATCAATAATGAAACAACACAAAAAATGAATTGAAACATGGGCAAAAATCTATTGCAACAAATGAAATTTATCTGTTACAACAACGCAAAACAACGAAGAGTATACTACTACAACATCAACAGGCAGCCTATTGGAACAACCCCAAAACACCACTGCAAAACAAAACGACAGAGGGAGGAAGGGGAGAAGCAAGAGGAAGAGGAGCACGACGAAGAAGAGGAGGAGTCAGCAGAGGAGGAGGAGGAGGGAGGATCCTTAGATCCAGATTCATGGAGGAAGAGAGAGGAGAGCGGAGGAAGAGAAGAGGTACCTGGGCCTGATCCGGCCGCATCCACGGCCGTCACCGCCGGATCTGCCGGATCCACACCCACCATCGCCGGATCCGGCGGATCCACGGGCGCTGCCACCACATCTGCCATGGCGGAGGCCCACCGCGGGCAAGCGTGAGGAACATTGGCGAGAGAGCGAGAGCGAGAGTGAGGGAGCACGAAGGCGCACGGGGAAGGCTAGAGGATGCAGGCGCGCGGCGCAGGCCGGAGAAAGGGGAGGGAGCGGCGAAGGACGGTGCGCGGTGGCGAAGAGAGGATGAGAGAGGGCGAGGCGGGGTCGGGCGGGGTGAGTGCGAGTGAGGAGTGGAGCGCCGCGTGAAAGGATAAGGACGGGCCGAGTCGCGTCGCTGCACCACGGGCTCGATTAAGTCGAGCGTGTCGGACGTGTCGAGTCCGTCCGATGCGTCCGGACGCCCTAGGGGTAGCTTTACCATAAATTTATACGTCGTGAATGACGCTAGGCCCTCATGGCATCTTCGTGGATGCATCTCCATCCAATCCCCCACCCCCCTCGGTACCACCTCGTATCTCTTCTCTTTTGACACCATGTGAAAGTAACTGAAACGGCTTAAATCCTCTCATTTATGTTTATTATGTCGTGTCTCTTCTCTTTCGATACCATGTGAAAATAACCGAAACGGTTTAAATCCTCTCATTTATGTTTATCATAGTCGACATAATTGATGCATGTCCTTGCATGACTTGACTGAATATATGACTACAAGTCTATTTGAAGGACAATACAAATCATACTATTGTAAACCTATTGTAATTCTATAATTCTATTTTTTTATCCCTAATCGCACATATCTATACTTCTAACATTCACTGTAGATATCTGCCGGCGCACTTCAGTATATAGTTCTGTAGCATAGTTTGCGAGAAGGGGTAGTAGACACTAGACGCGCAGGTGTTGACTTTGGCCGCACTCCAAAGCTACAGAGTGCTTGCATCGCTTATGGACCAGCCAGCTCTCTCTCGTCGATTTATCAGCAACAGGAAGCAGCAGGCTCAGCAAGCTATGCGACCGACGTTGATGCGACCGCCGAGAGTTGTTAACCAATCGGCGGATCGAGCAGCCGCGAACCGCAAACGAAAGCTACTAAACGGAGCAAAAGGCCCAAGTGCAATCGTGAAGCATGGGGCAGCACGCATGCACCACCAGAATCGCCAAAGCCATGCGTTGGAGATGGATCACACACAGAGATGGCCATGGCCTGCAGCTGCATGCCTTGGCCCCCATCTGTCGAGCCTATGCAATGCAAGTGCCTCGATCTCCAGTATATATAGCCCACCCCCGTGCTACCAATTACCAAATCATCGCAGCACAACAGAACAAGAGTTCATTTGTCAAAGGCCAAAGGGCCTACCAAGCTAAGAGAAATGGCGTCCTTGTCTGCTCTCCGTTCCAGCGCCTCTGTCGTAGTCGCCATCGTCGTGGCAGTGGTGCTGCTCGCCGTCATAGGAGCCGAGGCCGAGACGAGAAAGTACCAGTTCGATGTAAGTTTATTTGGTTATTATTAGTTCATTCGTGCAAGCGTCATCTACTCTAATAGTAATGTATACATGCACAGCAAATTTCTTGCTGCTGCCTTTTTAAAAAAAATTCATGCAAGCGTCACGACCCCGTCAATCTTCACCACAGGAATGCAAGTGGCAAGTGAACCGTGTGGTCGTGTTAGTTAGTGACCTACTACGCGCATATATAGCTACATCTAATATTAAAGAGACAATATTTTTCTCCACCTATTTTTTTTCCGTCCGTTTCTCACCTAACTACTTCCGTGTGAAATTTGGTCTGTATACGACCCTTCTATTTATTTTTATATATAAGATATGTAAGGCCTCTTGATATAACCTAGATAGCCAGAATCCTAATCAAAACAACCCTCGAGTAACCTGAATAGGAATCTTAATCCTAATCCTAATCAAACAAAAAAAAAGAGTACCAATCTGGCAATCTGTATTTGTACACGAAAATTTCTTCATAAAATTTCTTCGCCCATCTTACCGTATGTTATTGAGTTCGATAATCTCACGATTCTCACGTCACGGGTTCACAGCATGGGCGGGCGGCGGTTTTGTTTCCGTATTTTTTTTCAGCGACGATGGTTTCCGTCAGGTAGGACACTACCTCTCCGATCTTATGTACAGGAGCCAACTATTTGTGATTCTTCAGAGTCACGGACGAAGCCATCATTTTTTTCTTTTTCCGATTTTCACCATTTTTGTGGCCGGAGTCATGAGCTGATGTTCTTCAAAGTAAATGTGTTTTTTCACTTAAAAATCTTAGAGTACAAAATAAATATAAATATGAAAAACAAAGTAAAAAATGACAACAATATAGCCCTTGGAACCATTAACGCTTCCTAAAGGAGGGTTCATACTTCACACCACTATTGCATTTCTAATTCAAAACAAACCATCAATCATATTTGAACTTTCTTCAGTTGATGGATCAAACCGTAAATTAAGATCTTGAGTGGTTTGTTATCCAGACCGGTATAAATAAATATACTCCTAAGTTATATGCATATACCAGTGCAATTCTCATTGAGGGACACAACGATGGAAGTCAAGATAGATCTCCCTCATAATCATTTACAGACAAACTAATCCTAATATGTCGGTCACAAACTCCTAGCTGACTTATATGAAAGATTAGAATTACGATGTGGGGAGAGACAAAGAGAGCATTCCCTGTTCTTCTTCTTTTAATAACTTTATTTTCCGTGACAACGCACGATATATAACAAATCAATCTGCATGCATGGCAGGTGCAAATGACGAGCGTGACGCGGCTGTGCGGCACGAAGAGCATCGTGACGGTGAACGGGCAGTATCCGGGTCCGACGCTGTTGGCGCGGGAGGGCGACCACGTGGAGGTCAACGTGGTCAACCACTCCCCCTACAACATGAGCATCCACTGGCACGGCGTGCGGCAGCTGCTGAGCGGGTGGGCGGACGGGCCCTCATACATCACGCAGTGCCCGATCCAGCCCGGCCAGAGCTACGTGTACCGGTACCAGATCGTGGGGCAGCGCGGCACACTGTGGTGGCACGCGCACATCTCCTGGCTCCGCGCCACTGTCTACGGGCCCATCGTCATCCTGCCCCCCGCCGGCGTGCCGTACCCGTTCCCGGCGCCGGACGAGGAGGTCCCCCTCATGTTCGGCGAGTGGTGGAGGAATGACACGGAGGCGGTGATCGCGCAGGCGCTGCAGACCGGCGGCGGACCCAACGTCTCCGACGCGTACACCATTAACGGACTCACCGGACCTCTCTACAACTGCTCCGCTCAAGGTCGTCAATGATGACCTCTCCACAGGCCACAGCAGCATTGTGATTATGTGTTGTGCTTCTTAACAATGTTCTGTATCATATATACATCAGATACGTTCAAGCTGAAGGTGAAGCCCGGCAAGACGTACATGCTCCGGCTCATCAACGCCGCACTCAACGACGAGCTCTTCTTCTCCGTCGCCAACCACACGCTCACCGTGGTCGACGTCGACGCGCTCTACGTCAAGCCCTTCACCGTGGACACCCTCGTCATCGCGCCGGGGCAGACCAGCAACGTCCTGCTCGCCACCAAGCCGACGTACCCCGGCGCGAGCTACTACATGGAAGCGCGGCCGTACACCAACACGCAGGGCACGTTCGACAACACCACCGTCGCCGGCGTCCTCGAGTACGACGAGGACCCTTCGTCACCATCCCAGAATAACAACAACCTCCCGGTCTTCACGCCGACCCTGCCGCCGATCAACGACACCAGCTTCGTGGCCAACTACACCGCGAAGCTCCGCAGCCTGGCGAGCGCGGAGTACCCGGCCGCCGTGCCGCAGGACATCGACCGGCGCTTCTTCTTCACCGTGGGGCTCGGCACGCACCCGTGCGCCGGTGTCGTCAACGGGACCAGCTGCCAGGGCCCCAACGGGTCCCGGTTCGCGGCGTCCATCAACAACGTCTCGTTCGTGCTGCCCACGACGGCGCTGCTGCAGGCGCACTTCGCCGGCAGGTCCAACGGCGTCTACGCCACCGACTTCCCGGCGTTCCCGCTGACGTCGTTCAACTACACCGGCACGCCGCCGCCCAATAACACCAACGTGATGAACGGGACGAAGGTGGCCGTGCTGCCGTTCGGCGCCACCGTGGAGCTGGTGCTGCAGGACACCAGCATCCTGGGCGCGGAGAGCCACCCGCTGCACCTGCACGGCTTCAACTTCTTCGTCGTCGGCCAGGGGTTCGGCAACTTTGACCCGGCCAATGATCCGGCCAAGTTCAACCTCGTCGACCCTGTGGAGCGCAACACCGTCGGCGTGCCCGCCGGCGGCTGGGTCGCCATCCGCTTCCGTGCGGACAACCCAGGTTTAATTATTTGCACTGGAATAATCCTAGCATAGCAATTGTTTCCGAGGCCCCAAGTCCTAACTCAAACGCGCTGGCGTTACATGCAGGTGTGTGGTTCATGCATTGTCACCTGGAGGTGCACATGAGCTGGGGCCTGAAAATGGCATGGTTGGTGCTGGACGGGAGCCTGCCGAACCAGAAGCTGCCGCCTCCGCCATTGGATCTGCCTCAGTGCTAGGCGCGCGTCAGAGATTCAAGACCAATGGCCAATAATGTTGATTTCCTCAGTACCACTGCATCATTTCCCATCATCAATGCAGCAGTTGCACTGCGTTTTAGTGTTCTACCTCGATCGTCTTCAGCTTACGTCGCGATAATTTCTTTCCTAGTTGGTGTGATTTTTTTGGTTAATGGATTACTCCTGATTATTCGAGTGGTCATGGTTTCTGACTTTCTGTGGCAACAACACTATGAGAAATTGCTTCGTTCGGCGGAACTTCACTCTTACGATGAGTGCATGCTTCTTGTAATCTTTCTTGTAGCTCCAAGCTTGCCTGTAGCTTTTCGTGTCATTGTGTGTGTGTGTATGGGTGCAATGTAACCTTGCGCTTGCCCCGGTGTAACTAATAAAAAGTGTAATGTGACTGATTTCTCTGGATTATGATAAAGTGTGTGTAGTACTGGGTCATCTTTTTCACAGTTTGGCTTAAGAGACTTGACTCATGGACTACCGACCCAATCCACCTGATCCGATCTTGTAAAAAGCTCCACCTTCCAGTTTCAAAAAGGAAAAAAAAAAAAACTCCACCTCCGACCTGACCTATGCACCCGGTAGGGCTCAGGCTGTGATTTAATTTTCAGCCCGCCGCAACCATCAAATTGGTGGATTCAGGCTCCCATATTTCACCTGAAGCGGTGAAGCCCAACCTGAAATGGACAGGCCCCCTACCGCCTCTCGGACGATAGAGAGCCTGCCATATATTTTGAGGTAGAAGGAGGGAGAGGGGAAGAAAGAGAAAATGAGCCCTAGGTCTGTAAAAAACTAAAAATTCAGTGAAAACAACTAAGTCAGGCTGTGATTTAATTTTCAGCCCGCCGCAACCATCAAATTGGTGGGTTCAGGCTCCCATATTTCACCTGAAGCCCAACCAGAAATGGCCAGCCCCCCCTACCACCTCTCAAACGATAGAGAGCCTGCCATATATTTTGAGGTAGAAGGAGAGGAAGAGGGGAAGAAAGAGAAAATGAGCCCTAGGTCTGTAAAAAACTAAAAATTCAGTGAAAACAACTAAGTCAGGCAGCTGCACAAAGCATAAGCTCACTTTATAGATGGCTACAAAAGTTACTTGGCATATCCTTCAAGAAACTACCCGGTATTAGCTCGGGCTAACTGTACCCGTGGCGGTTAAGCCCGGTTTGGCATCACGCTAACACTACTGGAGGGAAACAGGCACAACAGAAATATGATGCACATTGATGAACCAATTATGTATATCCCCTAGATTTATAATTATTTATAAAAATTCTTCAGGCATGGTAGCTTCATTTCATCATTGCTAAGAGTAACAAATAAGTTGGACAAAAAACACTCTCCGGAGGCAACACAGATAATTCTTTTAGTTTTTCATCTGTAAGTTCCTGAAGCTATGGTTTTCCTTTGTACACATTGTGCACCTTCTAATATTGAATTAGTAACTGTGAATCCACATGATGTAACTATCAAAATGCATCCTATATATGTATAAAGAAAAGTATATTAGGATAAGACTAAGAGACGCCTTTGTACAATGGCTGGGTGGATCAGTCCAACTGCAAGAGACTCTGTTTCTCCAGGTGACGCTTCTTTTTGTATTTAGGAACATTCGTCAGTTTAGACACGTCAGGTACACTTGCCCACCTTGTTTCTGCAAGATGGGGAGAAAATTAGGCTGCCAGTTGCCCACCTCAGCAACAAGTCTCATGATCAAGGCGTTTCAAGGACCAAGGCATTTCAAGGACCTTGCATATATAGTGTGGAGTAAAATCCAGGTATAATTGATAGAATTACATAAAAGAGAGTTAGATAATACCTGGAGGCTGTAGAGTTAAATCAGATCTAACTTGAATACTTGGACTGTTTGTGCAGATTCCTTGGCCAAAGTTTCCAAGCCAATCATATGCTCCTTCATTTTCTTTTCTTGCATGCTTGAAACATCTGAGTGGGAATTGGTGCATTCGGTATTCCAGGAAACAGACTTCTTCATATTATCAGGAGTATCACAATTGTCCATCCCATCTGATGAAAAATCTAGATGCTTCTTCTCAACAGTTTTCAAGAGAGCCAACCTTTTTGACCTTAGTCGATATGGAGGGGAAACATCAAAACTCCCTAAAGCAGCAGATAACCCTTTGTCGTCTGCAGGACCCAAGGACAAAAATGTTGCAGTCTTGAATGAATGCGAGCTTTCTGCAGTGCACTTTCCCAAGGGAGTATGAAAACCATCACTGTTTAATATATTTGTCTTCAAATTACTATCTTGAACAGGTGATGGTTTCTCCCTTTTTCTTCTCCTTAAAATTGAAGGAGTACCTGGAAAGGTTTCAGCTGCACTCTTCAATATTGATTCAACACTTGGCTGGTCTGATATTTCTCCATCCACATGGGAGGTAGTATAGCCAACGGGTGATTGGAATCCATCCCCACAGCTTTCCAATACGTGATGTGTAGAAAAAATAGGGGAATGAGAAGGGACAACATCTTCTAGCTTAGGTATCTCATAACAAAGAGAACCAAAAGAATTAGACTCATTCAGCAAGGATAATCTACAAACATTGTTAGCTGTTTTGCCTCCTGCCCTAGCTGATCCTGAATCCACATTGAGCGGATCTTCAGGACGATCCTTGCAAAAAAAATCTATTTCTGTGCCCTTATCATGAACAGAATCCATTTTCAGCCCTTGTATTGCTAAAGCAACACCAGAACAATTAGCTTCTAATGCCTCACACGGAATTTCTGGTTGAGGTGTTGGCATAGAAAGAGAAAGGAAATCTGAATAGCTCTTGATATTTTTCAAATGGGAAGAGTGCAGATGAGTTGTATGTTCAGAATGATCAAAAAATTCTGGGGGGTGTTTCAAATAGATATTGGGCTCCTTGTTCAAGTCAATATGGTTCCCAGAAGTTGGCAGCTTTGCATTTGCATGCTTCAAAGTATTACGAACCATATGCACAGAAACTGGTGCAGTGCTGCTGGCCTTGTAGTCACCTAGCCTTTTTCTTAATGAACTATTCCAATGGTTTTTAATGGAGTTATCTGTCCTGGAGACAAGAACAAACTTACATCATAACAGGCTGAAAGTATAAGCAGTTACTTAATTCAATGAGATAATTTATGGTTGCGAAAGAATGCAAAGAATAGAAAATTAGAAATACATTTCACTATTTTGTTGAGAGTTTCAAACCTAGCAGCAAATCACTAATAGTTTTTGGCAGTCATGTATTATTACCATACTAGGATGATATAAGACGAAGTAAAGTTCCTTTCCAACCATTTCAACTTATAAATATAATTTTTTTGGCACTAATACGCAGAGGAGCAATGTACTGAACTGCACATCAGAAACAGAGATTACAAATGTGTAACTAGATGGCTTACCGTAAACAAGGACTCAAATTCATAATCCTAAAATAAAATATAACTAAATGTTGAAAGTACTGTCCTAAAATTTAAGGTTGGCTCTAAAACACAACAGGTGATAAAAGAGACATCCTGACAACATTCCCACACCTAACATGCACATCAACAGTGGGTAAATACCAAGTAGTCATGTTCAGTAAAAGGTCCTATTATTTCATTACACAGTTGACCTACATTTCTATGGAGCTAAACATGAAGTCTTCATGACTAATACAATTCCTGCATTTATATAATGAATAACTGGCCTCTTAAATACAACATGCTAATATTTCAAGTAACATCAAAACCAACATATGGCTAAATCCATAAAGTAAAAAAATATTTTTCTTTCTCGATGAATACGTATGAAGCCATAAGTAAACAAACAAATGTTAAAGAGGCTGATATTGTTGTTGGAGTGTGGATGTATTAGGCCCATGAGGCTAGGCCCATGTGGCCCTTGTATGGTACCTATATAGCTACCCTTCTAGGGTTAGCCCAAAATCAACAGAGAATCTCAATATTCTACATGGTATCGAGCCAGGGGCCTTCTCTGCCTTCCTGAGCCGCCGCCGGCCATGACTGGCCTTTCTCCCTCCCCTCCTCCTCCCTCCTCCACTCCTTTCCCCCATCCTTCCTCCCCATGGTACAGCACCGCCCGGACGGCCGCTGTCCCCCACTCCGTTCCTTTTCTTCCGCCGCCAGCTGCAGCCACCGCTGCGCGTGCTCCCGCCGCTGGCTCCCCGCCGCTGGCCTCAGTAGTGGCAGATCTGAACTCGGGGGCGCCGTGGTGGCCGGTGGTGGCGGATCCGAACTCGGGGGCCGAGGAGGCGCTCCGCATGGCCACGTCCGCCACCGACGGTCCGCTTGCCGCCTCGGGCAGCACCTTCCTTCCCGCCCACGCCGCCGCCTGCACCCTCGGCGACCTGGTCTTCCGCGTCAGCGCCCCAGCGCCGCCCCTGCCCCTACCTTCCAGCAGTGCCGCCCCCACTGCACCCGCGGCTGGGCGGCCTCCTGCCCTGCGCGCGCCACCAGCCTTCCCCCCTCCGCCTGGGCTACAAGCGCCGCCTTTCCCCCTCCCTTCCCACGGCGTCAGCGCCCCTTCTTCTTCTGGACTGCAAGCGCCGCCCCTGCCCCTCCCTTCCAGCAGCGTCGCCCCCACTGCAACCGCTGCTGGGCGACCTCTTCCTGGCCTGCGCGCAACCTCGCGCGCCACCTGCCCTTCCCACCACCCCTGCTGCCGTCCTGACAGCAGCCGGTGCGGAGTCTGCCGCCGCCGCCGCTGCCTGGGGCGCGGGTGGGGCTCCTGCTAACGATGCGGGGGCTGCTGCCGCCGCCGCTGCTGCCGGGGGCGCGGGTGGGGCTCCTACTGACGACCTCCAGCCGGCACTGCCCCTGGGACGACATCCTGCTGGCCTACTGCACCATGGAGCAGGGAAACGACACGGACGGCCGGGTGTGGACCGGGGACGCGGGCTCCAAGTACGCCCCGCTGGACAACCTCGCCTCGGTGGCCTCCGCTTCCGGCCAGGATCCCTCGGTCCTGCAGCTGCCCCTGCAGCCCTGGCATCTGTTGCCCCTGCTGCCTGGCACGCCGCCGCCCTTGCCGCTACCGAGCAGCCCGCCGACGCCATCCATCTTCCCGGCGCCGGTCTCCCACGGGCCGCCACCGTCGCGGCCTACTCCTTCAGCAACACCACCAGGCCCGCAGTTCCTCGTGCCGCAGGGCTACGATCAGCCAGTTCTGATTAGATCGCCGACTCGGGCGCCACTTTCCACACCACGCCCGATGCGAGTCTTCTTACTTCTCTCCATCCTCCCCACCCTTCCTGTCCCTCTTCCATCATGGTCGCCAATGGCACCTGCATCCCTGTCTCCTCCGTGGGCACTGCCAGTTCCCACGGCTCCTTTCATATCCCTGATGTTCTTGTGGCTCCCAGTATGGTTCACAACCTTCTCTCTATTCGCCGTTTCACCACTGACAACTCTTGTTCGGTTGAGTTTGACCCATCTGGCCTCACCGTGCGGGATTTGGCCTCCCGGGTTCCTCTGCTCCGATGTAACAGCACTGGGCCTCTCTACACCCTTCGGTTTCCGGCATCTGTTTCACCTTCTTCGCCTTCCTCGGCATCTGTTTCACCTTCTTCGCCTTCCTCAGCCGCTTTCGCCGCCACTCCTTCCTCCACCACTTGGCACCGTCGCCTCGGCCATCCTGGCCGGGAGGCCCTGATGCAGCTCAGTCGTAGTTCCGACATTAGGTGCTCTCGGGCTCACGATGATCCCCTGTGCCATGCGTGCCAACTGGGCCGTCACGTTCGCCTTCCCTTTCAGTCCTCTTCCTCACATGACACTCGTGTATTTGATCTTATTCACTGCGACTTGTGGACTTCTCCTGTTCTCAGCATGTCTGGCTATAAGTACTACTTGGTGGTGGTCGATGATTTCTCCCATT
Organism: Saccharum spontaneum; assembly: GCA_022457205.1. Classification (NCBI taxonomy): domain Eukaryota; kingdom Viridiplantae; phylum Streptophyta; class Magnoliopsida; order Poales; family Poaceae; genus Saccharum; species Saccharum spontaneum. The sequence continues at coordinate 45,181,245 of CM039611.1, forward strand.
ACTCTTGGACTTTTCCCCTGTGTGCCAAGTCCGAGGCGTTCCCCACTCTCAGCCACTTCTTCGCTTGGGTATCCACTCAATTCGGCCTCACCATCAAGGCTGTCCAGTGCGACAATGGCCGTGAGTTCGATAACTCAACCTCCCGTGCCTTCTTCCTTTCTTCCGGTGTCCACCTGCGCATGTCTTGTCCGTATACCTCCTCTCAAAACGGCAAGGCAGAGCGCATGATCCGCACCACCAATGACATCATGCGCACTCTTCTGCTCCAGGCATCTCTACCCGCTCGCTTCTGGGCTGAGTGTCTGCACACCTCCACCTATCTTCTTAACCGCCTACCTTCTACTGCTTGCCCTGCTCCCACGCCTCACCACGCTCTTTTCGGTACCCCTCCTCGGTACGACCACCTTCGAGTCCTTGGGTGTGCGTGTTACCCTAACACCGCCGCCACCGCTCCCCATAAGCTGGCTCCCCGGTCGACCCTTTGTGTCTTTCTCGGATACTCTTCGGATCACAAGGGTTACCGATGCTTTGACCTTACCTCTCGCCGTGTACTCATCTCTCGCCATGTCGTGTTTGATGAGTCGGCGTTCCCTTACTCCACCACCTCTCCACCCACACCTCCCGCTGACCCTGTGGAGGCTTCCTTCTTTCCCACTGACCCGGCGATTCCGCCACCCTTCTCCCTCTACCCTGCAGGTACTGCTCCGGCGCACTCTCCTGGTGGTCCCGCCTCGCCCCTGCCGGACTCGCACCAGGACCTTCCGGTGCCTGACATGGTCGAGGCAGCCCCGGAGCTTCCACCCTCGCTTCCTGTGGCTTCGCTGCCTCCCGTTGTGCCAGACGCTGCCGTTCCGATCTCGGGACCGAGCACACCGACCCCACCTCCTCCCGGGCGCTTCGGACTCGTCTACCAGCGCCGACGGGAGCCGCGTCCGCCCTCACCCCCTCCCGGACGCTTCGGCATTGTCTACGAGCGCCGGCGTGAGCCGGCTCCGCCGCTCTCGTCACCAGCGCCGTCGTCGCCAGTGCATGCTCCGCCGGCATCGCCACGCTCTCGCGCCGATCCGCCGGTGTACCACCCGCCTCTTCTTCACCGGGACCCTCGTCACACTCACCCGATGGTGACGAGGCAGGCGTCTCGCCCGCAGGCCCTCACCGCCGCCGCCTGCGAGCCGGAGATCTCTTCGGTACCCTCTTCCGTCCGTGCGACCTTGGCGGATCCTCACTGGCGCCGCGCGATGGACGAGGAGTACGCGGCCCTCCTCGCCAACCAGACGTGGGACCTCGTGCCTCGTCCGCCGGGCTCAACATTGTCACCGGCAAGTGGATCTGGACGCACAAGAGGCGGGCTGATGGTTCCTTGGAGCGCTACAAGGCTCGCTGGGTCCTCCGCGGCTTCACTCAGTGGCCCGGCATTGACTATGCTGAGACCTTCAGTCCCGTGGTGAAGCCAGCTACAGTCCGCACCGTCCTCTCCCTGGCTCTCGAGCGCTCCTGGCCTGTGCATCAGCTGGATGTCAAGAATGCCTTCCTCCATGGCACTCTGACTGAGACGGTCTACTGCAGTCAGCCGGCAGGTTTTGTGGATTCTTCTCGTCCTGACTTCGTCTGCCGGCTCAACAAATCTCTCTACAGGCTCAAGCAGGCACCCCGGGCTTGGTACTCTCGTTTCGCTACCTTCCTGCAGACTCTTGGGTTCACGGAGGCCAAGTCTGACACCTCCCTGTTCATATACCACTATGGGGGTGAGACTGCTTACCTGCTCCTCTATGTGGATGACATTGTTCTCACCGCCTCCAGCGAGTCTCTGCTCCACCGCATCATTGCCTCACTCCAGAAGGAATTTGCTATGAAGGATCTTGGGGTACTCTACCACTTCCTCGGCGTCACTGTTGAGCCCCGACCTTCAGGCTTGTTCCTCCACCAGCGGCAGTTCACTTGTGACATTCTGGAGCGTGCAGGGATGACCGCCTGCCAGTCCTGCTCTACACCGGTGGACACCCAGGGCAAGCTGTCAGAGGCTGGGGGTCCGATGCTTGGGCCAGCGGACTCCACCGCCTACTGGAGTCTTGTTGGCGCGCTTCAGTACCTCACTTTCACACGGCCGGACATCACTTATGTCGTCCAGCAGCTCTGCCTCTACATGCATGCTCCGCGGGAGCCTCACCTGGCTGCTATGAAGCGGCTTCTCCGGTACCTCCGTGGCACACTTGGCTACGGGCTGCTCCTCGGTCGGTCTTCCACTGCCGAGCTGGTTGTCTACACCGACGCTGACTGGGCGGGATGTCCGGACATCCGCAGGTCCACCTCCGGCTATGCGGTCTTCCTCGGCGGCAACCTGGTCTCTTGGTCGTCCAAGCGCCAGCCGGTGGTTTCCCGCTCCAGTGCCGTGGCGGAGTACCGTGCCGTGGCCAACGGCGTGGCCGAGGCCGCCTGGCTCCGCCAGCTCCTGGCTGAGCTTCACCGCCCACTCGCCAGGAGCACGCTCGTCTACTGCGACAACGTCAGCGCGGTCTACCTCTCCACCAACCCCGTGCAGCACCAGAGGACCAAGCATGTGGAGATCGATCTACACTTCGTCCGCGACCGGGTGGCCATCGGCGACGTCCGGGTTCTTCACGTCCCGACCACCTCCCAGTTTGCGGACATCTTCACCAAAGGCCTCCCTTCCTCGACCTTCTCCGAGTTTCGCTCCAGCCTCAACGTCTCCAGTGGCTAGTTGTGGCTGCGGGGGGGTCATGTGTGTTCTGCTCTTTCTTTCTTGTTCAGCCTTGAACTCCACTGCGCCGGTAGTTCAGACTGCGGGGGGGTGTTGGAGTGTGGATGTATTAGGCCCATGAGGCTAGGCCCATGTGGCCCTTGTATGGTACCTATATAGCTACCCTTCTAGGGTTAGCCCAAAATCAATAGAGAATCTCAATATTCTACAATTGTGAAGTACTACCTTCCAGGAAGAAGTTTCGCAATTTCTGCCCATTTGTTCCCATGCAAACGATGAGCATCAGCAACCACACACTCCTCCTCAACAGTCCATGGCTTCTTATTTATTTGAGGATCCAAATGATTGTGCCACCTAAATTATATGAGTACCATAAAAATGTAATGAGATATCTTTAGGTTCTTTATTCTGGCAAACTTGAAACTTCTTAAGAAACATGGAAAATACATGAATCTTACAATGTTTATAGGTATTCATATTAACTAATATCTCGTATTTATTAGTCCCACAGTCGGGGAATATCAACCCCACCAAAAGAACTTCAGAAATAAAAGACTGCCAACCATTTCATCATGTTTAATAAGAAAAGATATTTCAATTAAAATGGTTAAGAAAGAAATCATACTACATTCAGCCTTTTCTCCAGCCAGAAAAAAGATGGGTATACATGCCATTTGCATACCAATGGCGCATGATTCTGCAGCTGTGGGCAAATCACAACATCCTTTATTACCTCGATGCAACACTAGGAAATCATGGCTCCGATAGATCCCTTCACCTCATACCTACTGTATCAAAGTTTATATGGCGCCCATGGTAAACTACACATAAAGTCCTCTAGGGATGAGACTGCACAGGAGTGCTTCAGCATTGGAGTTTGAGAACCAAAAGACAGGAAGATTTTTATCTAGAACATTTCTTGTGATTTGTGAATAGGAGTTGGGCTGTATGTTTCTAATAGAAGCTGAGCTGGCATTCGATATTTTGTGTTCCCCGACAGTTTTTATATTGACGGTGAAATTTAACAAACTGCTAAGTGACTTGGCCAAATGAAACACGTCACTAAGAAATCTCAGAGAAAAACCAGATCACCCTGAATTCAAATTTAAAGGCAAAATGGAAATGCAAAATATAAATGCAGCATTCCACTAATAATTTGTTTGAATCAACACCCTTGGCACATCATTATATGGATACCTCTCTCGGCATTGTTTGCCAATGCGACCATCTAGTGACCTTGCTATAACGGACCATTTGTGGGGGCCATGCTTCTTTACCATATTGATAATGATATCATCTTCCTGTAAGGACCCAATGATAAATTATTATAAATACAAATTTTGTAAGCATTCGTTTTGTAGGACTCAGATTATGAACTGGACAAACCTCTTGGGTCCAAGGACCTTTTATAAGTTCAGGATTAAGAACTTTCTGCCATCTATGCAGGCATTGCACCGCTGTTCTATCAGGGAAAGATTGAGCTGCATACAGACAACAAATCTGAAGTTAGCTTAATACATTTGTGATTTCTTTCTGTAAGGTTACAAAGAGAGGATGAAACCTACTAGGCACTCAAAGTCTTAAGTAGCTCAATTTCATTGTAATGAAGTACACTTGAATCCCCTTCAACAAAAGCTCTATCTTGAACAATTAAAACAAGAATATGGGGAGGAAACAGAAATTGAAAATGAATGGGAATGATTTGGGAATGCCTTGTAACTCCACTTTGAGTCTATGATACAACACATTCTAGCGAATGTATTATTAGAAATGAGTAAGTGGGTGTGTGTTGTAAGGGTTCTTGCCCCTCTTTCTTCTTAATATAAAGATACACAGCCCTCCTGCTTGTTCAATTAAAAAATACAACACATTCTAAACAAAGCAAAGGAGTAAAAGGCCTTCATTGGAATCGCAGTCACCAGCCCTATTTCTAATGTCCAAGACAGAACTTAATGACATTATCTTCAGAATCGTTCTTATTTAAGGATTCCTATTTATCCACTTTTGTTCCCCTCAGGCTTCAAACCCTTCAAAGCTACCTCAAGTACTGCTGCAATAATGAACTCAGTCTATGTATCCAGTATGCACACATATGAGCGGATAGACTACTAACTTCAGTGGAAAAACAAGCTGAGGACTTTCTACCCCGAAACTCAAATAAATAATGCCAGAAATTTCTGCACCCAATAAGTAGAAAAACTTTGTGACACAAGAATTGTATGCATAAGAAAAGAAATTCATGGTTACTAGTATTCTCAGAATTGACTGTTGAAATACACAGCAAGGGATGCAGAGCATAAAGGAGAAAGCAAACCTATCTTCTTCCAATTTTTTCCCTCACAAGCATAAACTGCATTCCGCAATGTTTCATCCTGCAGCCATACAAAAAAGGCTATAAGTAAAGAGTTGAGCATTTGCGCTGAAAACCAAGATTGAAAATCGAGCATTAGTGCAGAATTAGTGGCCTGCCGTGATAGGGCAACAGATGCAATAGTGATGCAAAGTAATGTAAAATGAAAGTATAAGAAAGGTTGAGTATTTTTTATATTTTCATATGCAAAAAGGAAAAAGGATGGTTAATTGTAACTGGAAGTATAGATACATAAGATGGAATTCTATTGAACATACACTGAATTAACTCGAAATGATGTAGAAATGAGTTCAGAGAACATTGTGTACCTCTTCTAATGTCCAGCCACCCTTAGCTCTCCTTACAGGGCCATTTGTTCGCCTGACATGTAGGATTTGGTCAGCGACATTAAAATAAGATATAAACATTCATGTAATGAGAAACTAACTAGGATTGAGCACAAAAAAGGACAAGTTACAATGGATAGACTGCCTATTGTAAAAAGCAACATCTATGACAAAACAGACAAGAAATCAATTCGAGTAACCTGGATTTCTCAGCCATTATTCAAGTATCAGCTTCAACTTATCTTTTCTTTCAACAAATAGCTTACAATCATTAAATGATTTATAAGGATTTGAAACATGAGGAAATCTTTAAAACAACTTAATATTTGTTGTCACGATGAACATTTGATTGTGGGGAGTTAGTGGTTAGTATGATAAACATGTTCTCTTCGAAAAAAAATGGGTTGTTGAAAGTTGCGGAGTCCGCGTTATAAAATAAGTGTGGACCTCAAAATGGGCAAAAAATAATTATTGAATTACTGTCAGTGTATCTCCCTGGTCAACCATTATTTTTAACTTCATACATTTGACCTAAATATATCAATAAATTACCTCAAAAGTATTCTTTTTAAACATTTATTCCTACATAGTCATCTTTAGAGCCATTATTCACATCACTACATCAGAGCAAGGGAAACCAAAAGATATAGCACTCCTAGTTTCCTATATGACTAGGGTGCAATTATCAGCTATAGAAATATGTAAAACTTACAGAAACATAAACACTAGTAAAATTAGTAAACAATTATTTATTTATCTAAAGATGCAGAACTGCATGATATCAAATTTGTATAAACTACTATTGATGGCAAAAACGAAGAATGAGTCTACATACTTTTGCAAAGTTTAGCCATAAACATCATGAACAATATATTAAACAATGAATAACTGCTTTCTCCATCGCAAACCATCATAATGTAAACAAAAAGGAACAATTTATCTACATACTGAATATGATAGCCTTTGCAAAAGTTATTCAGCAAAGAATTCGATAAACAAATTGGCTCAGACTATGATGTAGCACCCATTCACCACACCACCTTCATAACCAACAGAAATCGTCGTTCTCTCCGATGTTAAAACCATTGCAAAGTACCTCAACATGCCTCTGGCAAGAAAAATAACTGCAGTTCCTAGAGTTGAGAAATGTACAGATAAACGAAATCTTTCAATGGACCAACAAAAGAATGGCAGAAGGGGAGCATCGCATCTCCACAAATGGACAACTAGAAATGCCATTACTTGTGTAGTTGTGTCCTTTCGAAACAACTACGACCCAGCACCTAATAAAAAATATAACGTCCAAACCAAATGAATGCACTGTGCATCCTAATTCCTAATAACGAACAGATATGTCACATAGTCTTACAAATATAATAAATACACTCACATTTGAAACCTGTCATTTTAGATCCACTAAAACCTCGATAATATATAACATTTAATAAATTAGTTTTCCTACAAAATCAATATAATGACATAAAGTAGACTCAACTCGCAAAACCATGTGTTTCTCGACATTACAAGAACATGACAGCTCGAAGCAACTTACAGCTTCTAGCTTCAACAACACTATGCTACCTGCAAAAGCTCACGCCTTTGTTGTCCCAACAGTCAACGCAGGGCACCAGAGTAAGGTTTACTGACATCCGAAAGGTAACGACATGTTCTCGAGAATAAAACTGCCAGGCGAACCGCACCAGCTAACTTGACAAACTATTAGAAACACCACTTTTCCCAGGCAAATGAAAATCACATCCAATCCACAATCCGATGAACTAAGCACACAAGCGTCCGAAGGAAGTAAAGCAACCACTAGAACACAGCAGCAGAGTCTCGATTCTCGAACGGTTCACAGCGGCGGAGAGTACTACCTGCGACCAGAGACTGAGTCCGCCGGGCTGAACACCATCGGCGACATCCCCGCGCCGGCTCCATAGGTTGTTGCGTCTGAAGCTGACGGCAAAGGGCTCGACGCCGCCAGATTGGACCAGTTCCACGCGCTCCCCTCGTCCTCCTCCACTTTCACCGCCGCCATGGCGACCATCTACCGCCGCAACTACCTCATCACCACCGTAGCCACCTAAAACTACATAGAAATGGGGAACAAACAAAACTTCAGTTAAAATTCCCGAGAAACGCTTGAAAAAGACAGAATCAAAGGGGCGCCGACGCTTTACAAACCGCAAAACCCCTAGATCGGGGAATCAGGGAGGATCGAGTCAGAGAAGGAGATGGCGCGAAGAGAGCGCGAAGGGACGCAAGGCGGGGAGGGCGGCCCGAAACCCTAGGCGGGATAAAAGCGCGACCGTTTTGCCGGGCACCGCGTCGCGGGCGGCTTCAGTTGTGTGTTGGGGGAGAGGACGAGGCAGGGAAGGGGAAGATAGGAAAGGAGGCGGCTTTCAAAAAACCTCGCCCGTTGAGCAAAAGTGGAGAGGAATCAATTACTACTTCTAATAATGTTTGCACTTAACCCCCTGAATCTTTTAGTATTGATCTAGACTCTTGTGTAACTGAATTTACAACTTCCATTTTTGTCGACCTTTAAACGTGTCAAGAGAAGCTGCCGAATCATGGCATGCATCAAATCCTTAAGCTGCACATTACGGACGGAGTAGATTGTACTTCTTTGCGTCATTTTGACATGAAACTATGGTTGTGTTGAATAGCACCTATATCATTCTCAAGATTCTAAAACCTATACTGACATGGCATTTAGGTCAACGCTAGACCAACTGGTCCGGTTGTGCGCTTTGCACCTAACCGACCAGAGTACGAACCCCCTCGGGGGCGGATTTGTTGGTCGGAGGAGACGTAGTTTATCGCGCGTTAAAAGAAATCCCCTCGTCTGCCCCACGCCAAAGCACAGGTCTAAGGTCAGCCCAGTCTCACGGGAGCTGCGGTGCCGCTGTGTATGGATAGGACAGAAGTTCGGGGGTTTTCTCAACCTATGTGAGAAGGTCTTCTTTTTAAGCATAATGCCCGGGGGCTGTCTTACCCCCGCGGGTCGAGTTTTTTATCTTTCTCAAAGGGCGTCGTTAACTGTACAAGAGTTATTAGCTATAATATCTTTAATAATATTAACTTTTAGCACAAAGCTTATAATACGAATAGTCCCACATAATAATGGAGCATGTGCATTCGCTGAATTTTGGCTTATGCTGATTTTATATTTGACCTGACTTTGATAGTCAAACGATGTAGAGGAACGGGCGTACCTGGAATCAGGTTTCCTTGACCTCACTTCGTTCCTCATCTCATCAACCACTACGATAATCTTAGGAAGAGCATAGGAAAGTGGGATCTATTCATTACACGGGTTCCTTGGTAACCTCTAGTTTGATCAAGGAAACCAGTGAAAATGAGTCTGCCAATGAGGGTTACAAACTTGGTCAGGAAGAAGAGCTATCGAAAAGGTTAAAGAACCTTATAGATAACCTAATATTCTCAGTTCGGCAGCAGTTCGGGGGGTTAGCTTTGGGATTTGCCTGGAATAATGCTATAACGGAGTCATATCCTCTATTTCGATGAAAGCTATCCCCACACCGGCCCTTTTCTCCAATCAATGGTGGTGCTGAATTTATTTCTTGTGAGAGAAAAATATTGTTCGTTCACTGAAAAATACTCCCCCTGTTCGGCTGAGCTTATCAGCACGGCTTATCAGCCGTGGAACAGTGTTTTTCTCTCACAGCAAATCAGCCATAGCCGGCTTATAAGCCAAAAAAACAGCCTGCCGAACAGGGCCTGTTGAAGTAGTTCAAGTGAACATGGCCTAACTCTTGATTAAGAGATGATTTTCCTCTCTTTTCTATTAAAATATAAATAATATGCTTCGAGCTGGCTCATAAATCACCACGATAACACTACTATTCAATGAGAATAAATGTTGTTCGTAGGTAGGAGTATAAGTGAAGTTTTGGTCCTTGTGATATCTATTAAAGTTAACCTCAAGTGCTCTAGATATTCTGTTAGATGATACTTTCCACAGTAGTATTAATTACTTAAAAGCAGTTATTCTACACAAGTTCATTAATGGGAGTATGCTTGGGGTCCAAATGGAAGAAAGTTCCACGTGCGGTGCGAATCACATGTTGTACCCAAACATATATATAGTTATTACAGGTGATTATTATACACCAATTGTATATTCACAATATAGTGACACATTACAAATTAATCATCGCTTGCAAAAAAAAAAAAGGAAAATGTACAAAGTAACAAAGAAATTGTTTCTCTTGCCAAAATGAGACGGAAAGCTGGTGAAACCAGTTTCAACTTCTTTGGCTGTGTTGTAAGCCGAAAGGCTTGGAGACCTTTCCAAACCGAGTGATGACTGATGAGGCTTTGTGTTCGTGGTTGGTCCTAAACGAAGGACCACATTGCGATTAACAACAATCTTTCGGGGGTGTGGAAGCAGGATCAGGCGAAGTGGATTAACAACTGAAGGCACCCTCCCACCAAACGAGGAAAGCGACGGCGGAATTTTTAGTGCCTTCGGTTGCCTTGCAACGCGTGGACGCACACAGGAAGGACTCCCCAAGCCGGCAGTTGCCGTAGCGAGCACGAGGTTTTGAACCAAACCCGTAACGGCTCCTGGTCCGTCCGATCAATCGAGGCCGGAGCGTACGGGGCGTCCGATACCTCTCGAGTCGGCCGTCGCGTCGCGCCGCCGGTGCCGCCTCGAGTCTGGCGCTTGCCGCCACGGTGGCCCCGTGGCCGGTGTCTCGGTCTGGTCTGGTCTGGTCTTCTCGCGCTCTACACCTCGGTGGGTCTTCTTGCGCTACGCCACGGGGTTGCCATTGCCAGGTCCGCCCCGTTGGTTTGTTTGCTTGTTTGTTTGTTTCTCGACGTGATGACGCCGGACGCTGACACCGAGCGTACCGAGGTTTTGTTCGGATCTTAGCCCGTGTTTAGATCCGGATTCCGGATGCCGGAATCGGGAGCTGCTGCTACAGTGTTCCTGTCGAAACACTGTAGCAGCTTTTGTTTTGTAGTGTAAAAAATTGTCCAAATATTGATTAATTAGACTCAAAATGTTCGTCTCGCAATGTACAACAAAACTGTGCAATTAGTTTTTGATTTCATCTACATTTAGTATTCCATGCATTTGCCGACATTTTGATGTGATGGGAATCTTCTTTTTGCATAGTGAATTTTGGGGGTTGGATTTGGGAACTAAACAAGGGCTTAGAAGTTGTTTGACTTTTACAAACCGTAGTGTATAGAGACAGTATGGTACGATACAATCTAAAGTATGGCCAAATTAAAGTTGTCAGTTTGTCACAGAGTTTGTTCGAATCGTAAAGGACGACTGAACGAGACACTCCTGTATTAATCTGAGTGGCAACTGGCAATACATGTAAAGGGTCTTACCAGCTCGTACTGCATATATGCATTCATGCATTAGAATTTTTGGAATAATCTTGCCAGCAGCCAGCCACAGATATCGTGAGATAACTCTTGCAGTCTTGCGAGAACCAAACAGATTCGAGCATGTATCACCAACTATTTCTACATGCATTATTTCATCCACCGGGAATGCTCTATGTATTTCTTATGTTACTTGACACGTGCAAGGTACAATGTACCAGGTACAAGGAACCCGTTCAGAAGGAGGAACAAACTCATCGTATATACATTCATTTGTTACAAGCACGAAGCATTGTTGCGGCGCTACTCTGGAAAATTAAAAAAAAAAGATGTTTTTCTCCTATGCCTTGTTTTGTATGGATATGAGCTCCCTCGATTTCAGATTATAGGTGTCTTTATATCTTTGTCTTCAATAAGTCAAAGTCCCATATATTTTTTAAAAGTTGTTTAGAAAAACGTATTTGCATCTATAATTTCAAATGATAGCATAAGGCATATCTAATGAAGAGTTTAATGAAACTAATCAGATGTTGCACATGATGAGAATCGTTTTATAAAATTAATTAAGGCTGAAGAAGTTTAACTTAGAGTAAAACAAAACTAAATAAACTATATAATGTCTAACGGAGGAAGTACATCTTGGATGTTACCGTTACAATTTCCGGGCTTCACAACGGAAGGCATGGCTTTGAATGGGAGTATAATGATCTCATGCAGTCAATCGAGAAACGGTAATGCTACAGGATATCTGACACCAACGACTCCTCTCCAGACGCGTGGCGTGACGTGCACCACAACTTTATCTCACTGCCGCACGCGCCGCTCGCCTAAATAAATAAAAAACAAAATCAACTCCTGGCCGCCTCACCTCACTCCACACACGTCGCCTGCCCAACAAGCTCCCTGCTCTCGTGCTTCCCTGCTGCTTCGCGCGCTCTCTCTCTCGCTTGCCCACTAGGCGCGCTCTCTCCCACCCTGGCGGCTTCTTCCTCCACCAAGCGTCCTTACCCACTGGGAGCCCCCAATGTCGCGGATCCGGTGGCCCTCTCCCCCACCTGGGCGAGATCCATAGAGCACAAGCAAGATCCGTGGAGATGGCGCGGCGGTGTTGCAGGGGAGTGGGCGGCTCTCCTCACCCCGGCGCGGCGCCCTCTCCATCCCCGGCGACGCCCTCTCTCACCCCGGCGACCGAGCTCCCTCACCCCGACGCCCATGACGCTCCTTACCCCCCCATCCCCCACCGTCGTCGCCGAGCCAAGCCCGGTACTGGTGGCGGTGGTGGCGACGGTGCTTGCGCGCAGCCACTCGCTGCCGTTTCCAACCCCAACGACCAGAATTGACCGGCCCAGCCATCCCATCCCCTACGTTGCATATAAGGATGAAAACGGAACGGAAATATCCCGAACCGAACCGCATCGTTTTCTGTATTTTATCCGATCGAATTCGTATTTTTGTGTCCGACTTTACCGTTTTCGCTTTCGTTTTCGTATTTAAAATGTAAAAGTAGAAAACGGTTTAGACATTTTCCGACCGTTTCCGACCGTTTTCTACTTTTAATTCGGAATATCCTGAATTCAAAATTCAATTTAAACCGAATTTTATTGTCAATCATTGTTGTCCAGGCAACTAGGCAAAGGCAAGTGTGGAGCACTGATGGCCATTGGTCGTATTATATAGGCAGCTCACCCCCGTCGCGCCTCCCTCAGTCGTCGAGGTAGGACTAATCACCTCGCACGGTACTATATGCTTGCATGGCTGCATCTGACTTCACGTGGCGCTGTTGTTGCATTGCACGTGACTGGGCCGACCAAAAGAGAGAGAGGTAGATGGGCTAGGCGTTGTTGCTATCCTTTCTAGTCTAGTATCGATGGCATCTCAAATTTTTCTCTTTTTTCTTTTTTTTTCTTTTCTTTTTTTTCTCTTGTCAAAGAAACCAAATTGATAAGTCTGTGTATTGTGGATCAGTATTCCGTATTGAATTTTCGTATACCGACCGTGTTCGACATAATTTCGCTCGAATGGGTTCGTTTTCGAAATTTTCGATATTCCGTAAGTTCGCGTTCGTTTTCGTGTCCGGCTTTACCATTTTCACTTTCGTTTTCGTATTCAAATGTAAAAGTAGAAAATGGTTGAGGAGTTTTCCGACCGTTTCCGACCGTTTTCATCCTTAGTTGCATATGTATGTTTCAGGCGTTTTAGATGTGTGTTGTAATTGTTTCATATAAATGCTGCAAAAGTAGATCGGGCGATGTTGCACTTGTTGTATATGTTGCAGTTGTTTCAGAGGCATGTTGCAAGCGTTTGTTTAAAATGTTTCATCTGTTTCCAGACGTATGTTGCAAGCGTTTTGATTTGGATGTTGCATATGTTTTCACGCATATGTTGCAACAGTATGTTCTAAAATGTTTTATCCGTTTCAGTCTTTTATTGCAGTAAGTGTTTTTATGTTGCAAGTATTCAATCTAGATGTTACATATGTTTTCACACATATATTGCAAGTATATGTTCTAGATATTTCATTTGTTTCACACGTATGTTGCCTTCAGGCGTCGGAGCCGGCGTGTCAGGCGTGCGGGTGGGCATAAAGATAGGCATTGTGAGGTGCGGGATCTTGATTTTGTATTAATGTTTCAGTGGAAATTTGCACCGTCCGACGCTAAGCGTAGCAACTCTGATCAAGAAAGCAAAGTTAAGCAAGCCAATCCGTCGTGTGATCAATGTGCTTAACCGAAACGTTCCATCAGGATTTTTTTCTGTTAAACGAATGGGCTTGTCCGTGCACGGTCCGCTCGGGCTGGCCAGGGATGGCGCAGTGGCTGGTCAGGGCTGAAAGGGCCATCGCTGAGCATGGCATGCTGACTTGCTCAGTTTTGGGTCGTTGTGGTCGGCTGCCAATGGCCAGCGCCACCCATGTCGTTCTTCCTTCGACTCTTCGAGCACGCCCCCAGCCCCAGGCCAGGTGCAGGCCCCAGACTCGCAGCTCGTTCGGTCGCTCCTGGGTCTGACGTCTGAGGGGGGTGTTTAGTCGTTCGTTGAAAATTTTTGTGTCATGTTTTAAGGGATATCGGAAGGGGTGTTTGGATACTAATAAAAAAATTAATTACATAACTCGTCTAAAAACCGTGAGACGAATTTATTAAGCCTAATTAATCTATCACTAGCTCATGTTTAATGTAGCACGACATTGTCAAATCATGGATTAATTAGGCTTAAAAAATTCGTCTCGCAAATTTATCACAGTCTGTGTAATTAGTTATTTTTTCGTCTATATTTCATACTCTATGTATATGTCTAAACATCTGATATGATGGGGTGAAAATTTTTTTAGGGAGGAACTAAACACCCCTGACCTGTTGCACAGCGCTGGCAACAGCAACGCATTGCTGCGTCGGCTCATTTCATACCGGGCTCAGTCAACCAACCGGATGCGGACTCGTGTTAGGATGAGAGCTTGTCTTCCGGGAAATTTACATGTTTATCATCCTCACCGGTGGCTCTCGTCCAGTTGCCCTTCTTAGTTTGGCATTTACAGATTTGCCCGATGAAAAGTTCTCGGTGTCTCATTTTTGCCACTTTTGGCGTCGTGGCAGCCCAGGTCAGCTTGCAAGTGTGGATCGGTAATGGGAAAAGACGGCGCTGCCCCTGACTCTTTATACTATCGGCCGGCCCTCCTCGTTAGATTCATCCCCACCCCCGTTCACTCCCCACGCCGTTGTTTCCTTCTCCCCCGCTCTCGCCCGCGGCATCTGCGACAATGACTCCCTGCTCCGATGACAACGGCGCCCCCTGGTCATTGGAACCCAACAGATCCACACTCCCTAGACGCGCTAATGAACTGAGGAAGGTGGGGCAGTTCCTTTGGTGTTTTCTGGGATTTGGCAAACTAGGGTTAGGGTTCTGTGTGGGTTAGGGTTATGGATTCGTCGTTGGTCTGATCTCGTCTTTTTGGTGTCACCAATGTAGGCTGGTGATGTAGAACGCGCTCAATCCCGACTTGTGACCATGGATGCTGACAGCTGCCCCCTTGGTATGTTGTCCTCTCGCTACTATGGCTAACAGTTTGGCTGGGATAGGTAATGTCTAACCTTGATGTTTATATTCATGCCAGGATTGATCCTGACAATGCGTTTAGAGTAGTTCTTAAGGTTGCTAAGTATACCGCTGATGGTGAGTCCGGTCTGGTAGAGATGGCTAATCAAGAGCATGAGTTGTGGCTTGATAGGAGCATTGGTTATAGTTTATCTGCATTTTATGATGATGTTGCTACAAAGATTATCTAGGGACCTAGCCAAACACTGTCACTATGGGTTTTGGACACTGATACTGGTTCAGAATGGAGAATTAGAAGGGACGAGCAATGGCAGTCAATGATGATTGAGAAATGGAATGAAAGGGTGGCACATATTGTTGTGGAGGCTGTTGCCAAGCAGGGATATGAGAGGTCTGGTGTCACCAATACAGTTAATCCTGCTAGGTCTGGTGTCACCAATGTGGATGCTGCTTCTTCTGGACCAAATGCAGAAGGCATTGGTGATACCTGTATCTCTCCACCTCCAGCTCTAGCAGCTCCATCTCCATCAGAAGATGTTGAGGACATAGTTCCAGTAGACTGTGCTACACTGACCATAATAGCATATGACAAGGAGGATGGTGAGGCCAAAGTCATATCTGATGAGGAAGTTGTGTATGAAGCAATGGGATTCAAAGTACCTGATGAAAGGGCTGAGGAAATTTCCATTCCTGCTATCTCTGCTAACCTTCAAAGAGGTATGAATGAGGCTGGTATTCCTGTGGATGACAGAGATCCAACTAAGCCTGTGTATGATTGGGATAGGGAAAACCCTGATATGTCAGTTGGCACATATTATCCTAGCATGGATGACTTCAGGCTGGCAGTTAGACACCATTCTATACTTAATGAATTTGAGCTTGGCACTGAGAAATATGACCCAAACAGGTCCAGGGGATTCTGCAAGTCAGCAGGATGCCCATGGATTATTAGGGGTAAAACTCAACATGATCAGAGTGTTAGGGTATTATTTTTGGACTGACTATTATTTGTGTTTTCTATGTTTTCATGTTGTGTTTGCCTTGTTAATACCATGAACTGCTCTAATTGATGTGTTATCTATGCAAATTCAGATAAACAGTGGTGAACATACTTGTGCATCAACAGCCAGAGTTCTTAGCAGGATGGCCAACATTCCCTGGGTAGCAGAGAGAGCTATACCATATCTGAAGAGGAAGCCAACAATGGGTGCCAGTGAATTGAGGAAGGACCTTGAAGACAAGTATAAGATTCAAATCAACTACCAAACTGTGTGGAATGGTAGGCAGAGAGCAGCTGACAAATTATTTGGTAAGTGGTCTGATTCATATGATTGGTTGTATAGATTCAAAGCTGAGATAGAGTTGAGGTCACCTGGTAGTGTTGTAGAAATAGATACAGTGATAATTGATGACAAAGTGCATTTTACTAGATTTTTCTATGCATTCAAGGCTAGCATAGATGGATTCTTATATGGTTGTAGGCCCTACATTAGCATTGATTTCACTCATTTGACTGGGGAGTGGAATGGACAGATGCCTGCAGCTCTAGCATTAGATGGGCACAATTGGATATTCCCCTTAGCTTTTGGTTTTTTTGACACAGAAACTAAAGACAATTGGGTATGGTTCATGGAACAATTGGCAAATGCAATAGGCCCCCTATCTAGGTTAGTTGTGTGTACTGCTGCATGCAAGGAGCTAGAGGGAGCAGTGAAGCAAGTCTTTCCATGGGCAGAGTAGAGGGAGTGCTTCAGACACCTTATGGAGAATATGAAGAAGTACTACACTAGAGAGGTCTATGTAAAGAACACGTGGCCTGCTGCTAGGGCTTACTCTCCACATAGGTTTAAGTATTTTTTTGAAAAGATGTTGGCATCAAGCACTTCTGTAAGTAAATGGTTGGCAGACCATCACAATCTCCTTTGGGCAAGAAGCAAATTCAGTGCAGACATCAAATGTGATTACAATACCAACAATCTAGCAAAATCATGGAATGCTTGGGTGAAGGACTTGAAAGATCTTCCTCCACGTTGTCTTGTAGATGGTATAAGGGAGAGGTTAGTGGTCCTGTTTGAGAGAAGGAGGAGAATCTCCAGGGCTTTGCCCCTGGCATCCTCCCTGCTGTCATACACCAACTCAATGCAGCCTCCAGGGACTGGGCCACCTAAAGGTCACCAAAGGCCACCCAGATCAATCTGAAGTGACTGAAATTTATAAAGATGAAGAGGTGAGGAGACATGTGGTGTATCTGACTCAGTTGGCATGCACTTGTAGAGAGTGGCAAGTCATTGGAAAACCTTGCCCACATGCTTTAGTTGTTATCACTACTACTAGGCAGCCAAACATGGAAAATTTTGTGCATAACTTCTACTTAGTTGAGAGGTTCCAAACTGCATTCCAAGGCATCATGCCAAACATAACTGACAGAAACCAGCGGCCTCAGGTGGATAAGGGATTCCATCTCTGTCCACCAATTGGCAAGAAGAGAGGTCCAGGCAGACAGAAGAAGCTAAGGACCAAACCAACAGCTGAGAGAGGTGGAAAGGCCACCAGACAAGTAAAATACAAAGGATGTGGTGGTTATGGTCACAGACAAGGGAGCTGGAGGTGTCATCTCACTAAAACTAAGAAAATGTATCATCCTACCTAGTTTTATTCAATTGTCAATATTATTTCTTCTACATGCTCACATGATATGTTCTTACTGCAGGAAGAGAACCAATAAGACTACTGTGAAGGCTGGGAGGAAGAAGGCAAACACAGGTGACATCCCAATACTTGGAGAAGCCACCCCAAGGACAAGAGCAGCAACTGCAAGGGAAGCTACAGTCAGGGCTAGGTTGGAAGCAGAACTAGCTGAGGAAAAGGCAAGAGCAGCTATGGAGGCTATAGAACAAGCATCAATAGCAGCCATCAGACTGCTTCCATCTGAACCAGTGGCTCTAGAAGCCCCATCTGGTCTAAGCACTAGAAGGTTTGTTGTGCTATCCCATTTTGTTTCTTGCACTTCACTTGAAAAAAAAATAGTGATGCAAACTGAGCCTGTGCACAGGAGATTGTCACTGGGTACAAACCCAAGCAATAGAGATGATGGAGTTGCAGAAGGTTATCAAGTTGCACAACAGCCTCTTGCCAAGAAGATGACGCCAAGAAAGAAGCAACTGGCCTCCAAGGTGAAGAAAACCCCGAAGAAGAAATGATTAAACCAATGGGCTTTTTATGCTGTGTTCTACATGTTTGGCCAAAAAACTGTTAAATGGCCCATTTTGTGCTATGTTGTGTGATGTGGATGTAGACATTTCGGCCTGTAATGGCCTAGGTCTGTTAGCTTCATGGGCAGAACTGTTGCATGGCCCCCCTTCTCTATGTTTCATGGCCGAAACTGTTAGAATGGTCAAGTGCTTTGCTACACTATATTGTGATGCTATCTGAACACTAATGCATGGGCTTTCAAATTATGTTGTGCACTGTATTTCTTTGGTTTTCATCTCTTCTTTGCTGTTCACGTCTGTGATTGTGAAATATTGGCAGTAGCTGGCCAGCCGAGAGGATAAAGAGCAAATGCAGCCGGCCTAGAGAATAAAGAGCCAGGGGCAGCGCCGTCTTTTCTCATGACCGATCCACGCTGGCAAGCTGACCTGGGCTGCTACGACGCCAAAAGTGACAAAAATGAGATGCTGAGAACTATTTATCGGGCAAATCTGTAAATGCCAAGCTAAGGAGGGCAACTAGGTGCGAGCCGCTGGTAAGGATGATAAAAATGATCTTGTACTCTCCTTTTAAAATTAATTGAAAAGTCCTCACTGTGGGATCTTCCCTACAGTTTTTTCGGTCAAAAAAAAAGATGATAAAAATGTAAATTTCCCCTTGTCCCCTCTCTCCTCGATCTGCTTCCCCCCTCCGGCCCTCCATGAGCAACGTGACATTTGCTCCCAAGACAAGCAGGTGGCTGATCATTCCAGGCCTGCGCGCTTTAGGATGCAGTCCAGGCGTTCGATGGTATTCCCATGAGAAGAGGCCTGCGTTCGGTCCGGTCTTCAGGTTGGAGGTATGACCTGCTAAAGTCATCGCAGGGCTGCTCTGCTCCCTTCTAAATCCGATACCACAGCTGTAGAGTCGGAGTGTCTCGCTTGCCTGTAGTAGTTGATTCGTCATCATGCTCATCGGTTGACTTGTATCTGCTTGCTTGTGTGGTGCAAACTGCAATACTATCGGTTTGCCACGATTGCCCCTTGCCTTTAAGAACCAATTCTGGTCATTGGCTGTTTTGTCCACTGTTCTTTGGTGGACCAGTATTTCTGCTGTGAAAGTAACGAGCTTTTAGCATGATATTTTGTCCAATTAAATTCATGTTTTTCATTTACATACAGGAAAGACAGTTCGAAGCCAAAATTGGGCTCTGTTATTATTTGCTGAAACAGAGTAAAATGCAATTCTGTAGTGTTTTATTTTCCTTAAAAAATGCTGATTGCTCAAAAATGGACTGCAAAGGAACCATAGCAATATGTCGTGTGAAGCACTGGTCACCTGATTGTTCACTTGATAACTCCAGATTTTGAACAAATTTACTACACCTCATTGTGACAACGATCTGCATTGAGTAACCCGCTTCTTCAATTCCTTTTAATTTTGGCCCTGTTCGGCAGGCTGTTTTTTGGCTTATAAGCCGGCTGTGGCTGATTTGCTGTGAGAGAAAAACACTGTTCCACGGCTGATAAGCCGTGCTGATAAGCTCAACCGAACAGGGGGTTTGTTTCGAGTATATTGCATGCTCACCTAGGTGATTAAGTGGTTGTCCATTTAGAACACTGGATTTCTCATTTCAGTCCAAAACAATTGAAGAGGAAGTACCCTTTTTTTTTGCGAATTACACGCGGAAGTACTTTTTGTTCAGGTGACATAATGAGCTTCCTTTACAGAAGTATTGCATCTCGATTCGATGTATTTGTGTACTTGCTGGTGACCCCTCATTTTTTTTAGCATTCTTAGCTTAAAAGGCACATATGAACTGTATTGGTAGATATTTTACTTTACATTTGATGCATTTGTGTACATGATGCTGATTAATTTTTTTCCTTTTATGGCAGTCTCTTCCAGAGGATGTTCATCATCCTTTCTACGGCAATACCTCAGTTCAAGGCCAACTATGTAATGGCTTGACTCTTTAGTTGGTGAGCCAACTCTCGCGAGCTTCATTCACAACTTTCTTCCATTCTACTAGTAGACGCGTAGTTCTGAATTCTGATTTTGACATCGTGACATCTGTTCTGGTATCCATAGTTGAGAATAGCCAGTGCGCTTTCTGATCATGGGCTTTCTGTTACATTGATTCATTAACGTACACATCAGTGCAGATCAATTTAGAGCTTTAGACTAGGGCATTTATATGTTAAGGTTGGTTGGTTGGTTGTTACACTGGAGAAATCATTGTCCAGCTGTACCTTTGCGATGTACTTAGCTTAATATCAACCACCAGATGGCCGCTAGGTACTTGTGTCTGCTCACTCTTGTGGTGTACTCTCCACTGTGATCCAAGCTGACAGAAAGCAAAACGGATCACATCTGAAACAGCAAACAGTTGGCAGTAAATTGATGCTTTTATTGTTGGCAATTTTGACCCATGTTCTATGGATTTTTTTTATCATTTCAGAATTGATTTGGACATGTAAACCTTTTACCAGGTCCATAAATCTTTTTTTTTGGGAACATGCGCTGCACGTATTTCATTAAGAGAAGCTAGAAGTTTTAGTACACGCCCCGCGGTGCCACACGGCGAGATGCCATGAAGACCGTTGGGAAGACACGAACACAAATCACCATGTAGCGGTGGGAATCACAATGTTGTACTAAGTAGAAACTGATTTTGCGACGCAAAAGCTGAAGCTGCTCCTGATCCTATACCTGGTGCGCCGGCCAGGCTGGAGAAGCCAGCAGCTACCCAAGCGTCCGCCTCCTCTACGATGGCCCTACACAGCTGCGACACGGTCCTGTGAACGTTGTCGAAGGTCCGCCGGTTGCGCTCCTTCTACAAGTTCCATGTGGTGAGGAGAACGGCAGAATCTGAATCCGTCCACATGTACTAACAAATACTGTAGGTTAATTCTCTTATGTAAAGAAGCCTTAGATACATAATGTGTCAAGAGCAGACATTAAATACAAAATGAAAGGATTGGTTGTAGATTTGGGAGAGCTTGCTGTACAGTTTCAATATTCACCAAGATCTAATTGTGTTGGGCTAGCCATAAGTTGTTGCGCTGTCACTGTTGAAGTAATTCCTCAATGAATTTTCTTTTAAGCATAGCAGTCTTCCAAGTGTGGGAACATCATATTTACCTATTGACCCTCCGACATATTGGTGAGATCACTCGCTTTCATAACTGCTGTGACCTGAGAAGTGGAGAGGACAACAAAAGCTAAAGCAATGGCTCACCTGATCTACTGAGACCTGTTGCTGCTGCTGCTTGTGTAAGCCGCCGACAGGAACACTGGTTTTTTCCTTACAAGATCAATTGCAGCTGTGTGGACAGGTGTGTTTCAAAACCTATCTTGTATAGCCTTTTATTTTTGGATTCTCTAATTGGCAGCTCTAGATCAACCTTCTGTGTCTCTTTGTACTTCCTTTGTATTGCTTCGAGAAATTGTTTGATCATCTTGAACCTAGTCCAAGAACATCTGAAAAGAAATTTTGGAATTAGACTTACAGGCGTGCACGCCGCGCCAATGGGGTTCATTATTTCCTTAGCAGAACCTAGAGTAGTTGGGTGTCGCAGACTACACGAAAAGAAACAGCCGAAACTATATACATAAGCGCAGAAGTAGACACGCATGCGTGCGTGTACAAAGATTCTAAAATAAACAAGTGTTAGATCGCTTTATATGTATATATAAGAATATGGCAAAGATGGGGGGCGTTGTCAAATGCCAATAACTCCTCCCGTTGCCTGACCCACCAACCGGATTACATTACAAAAATGGTAAAGCTAAGCTCTTCCTTGATGCCCAAGCGGATGGCCCTTCACTCCGACAACAACTTTGTGATATGGTACCAGCAGTCACAGCAGCACAAGGAAGGGGGAGGGAGTCTGCGGGACTCGTCATTACAACCTTTTCCCCGGGCACCTCCCCAGCCGCACAGCTCACTCCAGCCGAAAGCACGCCATGGCAGAGGAGAAGAAGAAGCACAAGCACAAACCCAAGGAGAAGCAGTCGGGCGGCACCGGCACGGAGCAGGCGGCGCACTTCAAGCCGTGCGCCGACGTGAAGGGCATCCGGTTCGGGGGCCAGTTCATCGTGAAGTCGTTCACGGTGCGGCGGGCGTCGCCTCTGGAGCTGCTGCGGCTGCTGGACATCCCGCCGTCTTACCTGAGCGAGTGCCAGAGCCTGCCGTTCCCGTCCACCACCACCTACATGCCCACCAGCTTCACCATCCTGGCGCACCAGGCGTGGCACACGCTGACGCTGGGCCTGGGCACCAAGAAGTCCAAGGTGGCGCTCTTCGTGTTCGAGTCCGAGAGCATGAAGGCGGCCGTGGACCAGCTGTGGCCCGCCATGATCCCTCTCGGGGACGTGAACAAGAAGCTCATCCGTGGGCTCACGGGCAGCGAGATGGCGCGGTTCAAGTTCCGGAAGGGCTGCCTCACCATCTACGTCTACGCCGTGCGGCGGCTCGGCGCGGCCGGGTTCATGCGCACCGATGACCTCAGGCGGATACTGCAGTCGGTCGTGGAGCTCAAGGACTTCCTGGACCACACCGCCATGCTCGCCGTCCCGAGCCAGAAGAGCATCACTCTGCAGTCCCGGACAGCGGTGGCTCACTGAGATCACAGCGCAGCGCATCTCCTCTGATCTGATGACGCCACGAACCTCGATTGGTTCAGCATCGCAGAACAGGTACGGTCAGCTTGTAGTTGTAATCTTCAGAGGGCCTCAAAAAATTTTTAATCTCTCGGTTCGATTCGTTTGTTCAGTGTCGGTGCAAGTGTTCACCTCCTCTGCTGGGAGCAGCTGTATAGATCTGTTGAGCAAAAAGTGTTTCAGCAAATCAAGCATAGGTTTTTTTTTTCTTTTCTTTTCTTTTGTCCCAAAGGCAATTTTCCTTGAATGGATCTTAGTTACATGTTGGTATACTGGATCCATCAATGAAGCCATCTGTTCTAGTGGCACTTTCTGGACGAACTGGTGGCAGCACTTGCTGCTGACTGCTGTAGGTAGCTACGGTACAGTACAGTGTTTGGAATATTTTGCGCTCCTACTCCTACCGTGCCTTTCCTCTCTACATTCCTTGTTCCACAGCATTGTGAACTCCTTTTGTTTTTGGAATTTGGTACTAGAATTGCACCCAACTGCGTACTGTATTGCACAGCTGGTTTCTCAGGGTTACTGTTTGTCGGTACCAATAGTATAGGGGTACCCACATTTAACGACAATAAAAACTAAAACGATTAAGTCACGATAAAGCACAACCCATTACGTGCGACAGGTCCGCCTCGTACGAGGCCGGCTCGACGAAATGCCTCGACCGCGTCCCGTCTCCGACTCGTACGAGGCCCCCTCGACGGGAGGCCTCGACCGCGCCCCGACCCGCGCGGGGCTCGACCGCCCCCCGGGAGCGCTCCGACTCGCGCGAGCCCGGGTCGAGGCGCTCGACCCCCTTTCTTTACCTACTCCCGGACAAAAGTCTCAGCATTTAATGCAATTACCTACTACCACCTACCGGCATGGCCGCACGTACAGTCGACGTGGGAACAATACCAGCGTCAGTCCCCACTGTTTAACCGCCCATCCCGTGATGGGAGGTGAAAAACGTCACTGTACCCACCTTACCACACACTGTACATCACCAGTTACCCTCGAGGAAAGATACGACAAGGTCCGTACACCACGATTTCAGGGATTCGGACTTATCCGTTCGGCCTCGACCTGGCCTCGACCCGGCCTCGACCCCCGACACGGCGCAACAGGGAAGGAAGGACGGTATGGCACGGTCTTCTGGGTCACTCCGACGCCTACGACATCACGTCCCAGAGGATGGCCTCCCATTCCTGAGGCACGTCGCTACAACCACCTCAACAGGATCGACAAAACGTCATCTCAAGGCTCCCGTCGTCCTGGCCTCTTCTCATCCTATAAAAGGGTAGGCCAGGGCCCTAAAGAGGGAGGGAGGATGATCAGACGAACAGCTAGACACACACCACGTAGCGACCAACATCTCAAGCAATCATCTTGTACTCTTTCTTTTTCTCCTTTGAGACCTGGGCTCGTCGCCCTCTCTCACTAGCTTGTAGCCCCAACACAAGCACCTCGGTGCAAGGAAATACAAACCTCTCCTCCCCCGCTGGACGTAGGGCCTTCTTTTGCCCGAACCAGGATAAACCCCCGTGTGTTCTCCTTGCATCACCATCCAGGAAAGGGACACGCAGCATTTTACTCGTTGGTTTAGGACCCCCTCGGGTCCGAACACCGATAGTTGGCGCGCCAGGTAGGGGCCGCTGCGTGCTAACGTCGCTTTCCCGCCTTTTCCCTGGATGGCTGACCCCGAACGCCCTGTCCCGTTGGCTACGGTGATCTGGTTCGGGAGTTTGGAGTTCATGTCGCTCGGCTATGGCTACGATATGGTCCTGCTCCCGCCAAGACATCCTACCGACGAGGATTACGAGCTCTCCCAGCCTGGGGGAGCAATCCGCCGGTACCGTCGCTCCAGGCTGGCGCGAGCCGCTCGGCGGCGGCGAGCCCGGCGCAACCATCGTCTCCACCTGACGGAGGGCAATGGGATTCCCTGGTTCGGCGCTTCCCAGTCAGACGTCGGCCCGGATTTTCTCGTGGAAAGTCTGGGCACGATGGGCCTGGCCGAGGACAGCATGCCAGCGGAGAACCCCGCCGCTCCTCCGCCTGGTGCGACGTCGCTGCCCCGTGCCTCCCTCTCGGCGAGGGCGGCAACGTCACCTTCGCCGTTTCCGGTCGGGCTAGTTCCGGCCGCCCAGGCGTACGCTTCTTCCGTAAGCACTCGTATGAGTGCTTATGAGGAACTCCCTGGGCACCACCTACGCTCTGCCCTTGACCTCGTCGCGTCCACGCCGGCTTCTGATTACCTGGACTCTACTGAGGCGTCAGGAACAGAACCCCGTGTGGCCGCTTCCCCACGCCGCAACCCCGGTAGCGGCCCACAACGACCATATATCCCCCCGTCGTACTATTATTTCGGCGCCCCTGACTCCGACTCGGCTGATGACACCTACGATCCGACCCGCGAGTGCTTCAACGTCGATGTTGAAGGCGCGTCGGATTCGCAGGAAGAACAGCCGGTCGGAGGAAGGCACACGCCCCCTCATGACGGGCACCCTGCCGGGCAAGGCGAGGCTCAGCTCCTTGCGGATCAGGGGGCGCAGCTCGACCAAATCCGCGAGTTGCGGGAGAGGCTCGACGAAGAACAAGAAAATCTGCGTCTACTCCAACAAACTCTCGAGCATGAGCGTGCGGAACGCATACTTGGCGGGAGAGCTCGCGAAAGAGCTCGCGACGTCAACCGTCGCATCGACGAGGACCGGATAACCGATCCCCCGGTTTTCGCTCGAGCCAGCCAGAATGTCGTCGCCGCCGCCATGCTCCTCCGCAACATGCCCGAGCCATCGAATTCCGAAGCACGCCGGGCTCGAGACCAGATCCGAGAACTCCTGGAGACCGCTGCCCTGCAGCAGGCCGAGAGCTCTGCCTCGAGGCGACGCGAGCCCGCCTCGGAGCGGCCCGCGGAGCCCTCTCGGCGTGAGAGAGAGGCCTCGGTTCATCCCGAACCTGCCCGACGGATCCGAATGGCTCCCGCCCCTGAGCCCGTCGCTCATGACCAGGAGCCTCGAGACACCCGTGGCAACATCGTCGAGCGCCGCACGCGCAAACACGGTGACGGTGCGGCTCGGGGTTACCACGTGCATAGGGGCGGGCGTTACGATAGCTCGGAGGATCGCAGCCCTTCACCCGAACCTCCGGGCCCTCGGGTCTTCAGTAAGGCAATCCGCGAGACGTTGCTCCCGGCACGGTTCCGCCCTTCCACGACTCTTGCCAAGTACAACGGCGAGACCAAACCCGAACTTTGGCTCGCCGACTTCCGCTTGGCATGTCAGCTGGGCGGGGCCACCGACGACCGAGTCATCATCCGGCAACTCCCCCTGTTTCTCTCAGACACCGCTCGAGCCTGGCTCGAGGACCTGCCGCCCCAACAGATCCACGACTGGGGTGACCTCGTAAGGGTGTTCGAGGGAAACTTCAAGGGAACTTACATGCGCCCCGGCAACTCATGGGACCTCCGGAGTTGCAAGCAGAAGCCAGGCGAATCCCTCCGGGATTACATCCGGCGTTTCTCCAGGCAACGCACCGAGCTCCCCAATGTCACCGACTCCGACGTGATCATGGCCTTCCTTTCGGGCACCACTTGCAAGGAGTTGGTCCGGGAGTTAGGCCGTCACACCCCACTCACTGCCAACGGGCTGATGGACATCGTCACCAACTTCGCCGCCGGCGAGGAGGCAGTTGGTGCCATCTTTGGCGGCGAGCAGGACACTGGGAAGCAGAAAGCCGACGATCCCGTGAGCTCCACCCGGGGCTCCAAAAGGAACAACCGCAAGAAGAAGAAGGGCCAGCAGGGCAAGCTCGAGGCCCCGGCCGACGAGCTTGTCGCTGCTACCGAACGCAAAAAGCCTCGAGGCCCCCCCGGCGGGGGCATCTTCGACAAAATGCTTAAAGAACCATGCCCTTACCACAAGGGGCCCACCAACCATAACCTCGAGGATTGTCATATGCTCCGTAGGTACTTCGAGGGCGCTGGCAACAAGACCACCGACAAGAAGGAAGACCCAAAGGGTGATGGCAAGGAGGAGGGATTCCCCAAGATCCACGACTGCTTCATGATCTACGGAGAACCCTCAACCCGCCTCTCAGCGCGCCAGCGCAAGCGAGAACGGCGTGAGGTCTGCTCCGTGCAAACGGCGGTCCCTCGTTTCCTTGACTGGTCCGCGGTGGCCATCACTTTCGACCGTGATGATCATCCGGACTACATCCCCAGTCCAGGAGTCTACCCACTTGTTGTTGATCCCATCATCGCCAACACACGCCTCACCAAGGTACTCATGGACGGCGGAAGCAGCCTCAACATCATCTACTCCCAAACCCTCGACCTCCTGGGGGTCGAGAGGGCGCGCCTGCAACCTAGCGTCGGGGGCTTCCACGGAGTCGTGCCAGGAAAGCGGGCAGAACCCCTCGGACGGGTCGATCTGCCCGTTTGTTTTGGCATACCGGCCAACTTCAGGAAGGAGACCCTCACCTTCGAAGTGGTCGGATTCCGTGGGACATACCACGCCATCCTTGGGCGTCCGTGCTACGCCAAGTTCATGGCCGTGCCAAACTACACCTACCTCAAGCTCAAGATGCCCGGCCCAAACGGCGTCATCACAGTGGGGCCCTCCTACGAACACGCCTACGAGTGCGACGTCGAGTGCGTCGAGCACGGCGAGGCGGTTTTTGAATCGGCAACCTTGGCCGCAGACCTCGACGGTCTCGCCAACGAGATTCCCGATCCGAAACGCCACGCCGGCAGCTTTGAGCCCGCGGAGGACGTCAAGCTCGTGCCCCTCGACCCCGCCGATCCCAACGGGAAGGCGCTGAACGTCAGCGCCACCCTCGACCCGAAATAGGAAGCCGTGCTCGTCGACTTTCTCCGCGCAAATGTCGACATTTTTGCGTGGAGTCCCTCGGATATGCCGGGCATACCCAGGGAAGTCGCCGAGCACGCCTTGGAGATCCGGGCCGGGTCCAAACCGGTGAAGCAACGCCTGCGCCGCTTCGACGAGGAGAAGCGCAGGGTCATCGGCGAAGAGATCCACAAGCTACTGGAGGCCGGGTTCATCAAAGAGGTTCACCGTCCCGAGTGGCTAGCTAATCCTGTATTAGTTAAGAAAAAGAGTGGGAAGTGGAGGATGTGTGTAGACTATACTAGTTTGAATAAAGCATGTCTGAAAGTTCCCTTTCCTTTGCCACGCATTGATCAAATCGTTGATTCAACTGCGGGATGTGAAACTCTTTCGTTCTTAGACGCTTACTCCGGTTACCATCAGATAAAAATGAAGGAGTCCGATCAGCTCGCGACTTCATTCATCACCCCTTTCGGCATGTATTGCTATGTTACGATGCCCTTCGGTCTCCGGAACGCAGGGGCAACGTACCAGCGATGCATGCAGCACGTTTTCGGAGAACACATCGGGCCAACCGTCGAGGCGTACGTCGATGACATCGTAGTCAAGACTAAACAAGCCGATAATCTAGTAAACGACCTCGACGTCGCCTTCAAGTGCCTTCGAGCAAAGAATATCAAGCTCAATCCAGAAAAGTGCGTTTTTGGCGTCCCCCGAGGGATGCTCCTAGGGTTCATCGTGTCCAAGCGGGGCATCGAGGCCAATCCAGAAAAAATCTCTGCGATAACCAAGATGGCCCCCATCCGAGATTTGAAAGGCGTACAGAGGGTCACGGGCTGCTTAGCGGCGCTCGGCCGTTTCATTTCGCGCCTCGGCGAAAAAGCGCTCCCTCTGTACCGCCTCTTAAAGAAATCGGAGCATTTTTCCTGGACCCTCGAGGCTGAGGAAGCCCTCACCAAACTCAAGGCCACACTCTCTAACTCGCCAATACTCGTCCCGCCGACCCCAGGAGAGCCGCTCCTACTTTATGTCGCCGCGACATCACAAGTAGTCAGCGCAGTCCTGGTCGTCGAACGGGCCGAGGAAGCTCATGCATTGCCCGTCCAGAGGCCGGTCTATTTCATTAGTGAAGTGCTCTCGGAAACCAAGGTCCGCTACCCTCAAATCCAGAAACTGCTTTATGCTGTCATCTTGGCACGGCGTAAGCTCCGACACTACTTTGAGGGCCACCCGGTTACTGTGGTTTCTTCTTTCCCCCTGGGAGAGATAGCCCAGAACCGGGAGGCTACGGGTAGGATCGCCAAGTGGGCGGTCGAGCTCATGGGCGAGACCCTATCCTATGCGCCGCGCAAAGCCATAAAGTCACAAGTGTTGGCAGATTTCTTGGCTGAATGGACCGACACCCAGCTCCCTCCCGCACAGCTCCAGGCCGAGCTCTGGACCATGTACTTCGATGGGTCTTTGATGAAAACTGGAGCAGGCGCGGGCTTGCTCTTCATCTCACCCCTCGGGGTTCACATGCGCTACGTCATCCGGCTCCATTTCCCTGCATCCAACAACGTCGCCGAATACGAGGCACTCGTCGCGGGGCTAAGGATCGCCATCGAGCTCGGGGTTCGACACCTTGATGTTCGAGGCGATTCCCAGCTAGTGATCGACCAAGTCATGAAGAGCTCGAGCTGCCGCGACCCCAAAATGGAAGCCTACTGCCAAGAGGTACGACGCCTCGAGGACAAATTTCATGGCCTCGAGCTCAACCACATAGCACGCAAATATAATGAAGCCGCCGATGAACTCGCAAAAATCGCGTCAAGTCGAACTACGGTCCCACCCGACGTTTTCGCAAAAGATCTCCAACGGCCATCTGTCGACCTTGGGTTGGACGGTGGGGTCGACGGGTCGTCACTCGACCCCCCACCAGAGGCAGAGGCCCCCTCGACCGGGGCCGAGGCCATGCAGGTGGAGGGATCGACCCCACCGTCTGACGTCGAGACTGATTGGCGCTCGCAATACCTCGACTATCTTATCCAAGGGGACCTCCCCTCGAGTAAGACCGAGGCCCGACGGATCGCTCGACGGGCCAAAACCTTTGTGATCATTGGTGACAGTAGGGAGCTGTACCGCCGCAGCCCTACGGGCATTCTCCAACGTTGCATCACAAACAAGGAAGGCAGGGACCTGCTCAACGACCTGCACTCGGGGGCTTGCGGTCACCACGCTGCGCCTCGAACCCTCGTCGGGAACGCCTTTAGACAAGGGTTCTATTGGCCGACCGCGGTCTCCGACGCCGTCAAGCTAGTACGCTCCTGCGAAGGTTGTCAGTACTATGCAAGGCAGACTCACCTCCCGGCACATGCTCTTCAAACCATTCCCATCACGTGGCCGTTTGCCGTTTGGGGGCTCGACCTCGTCGGACCACTGAAAAGAACTACTGGTGGCTTCACCCATTTGCTTGTCGCAATCGACAAGTTTTCCAAGTGGATCGAGGCTCGTCCCATCACCAGTATTAGGTCAGAACAAGCCGTCATCTTCTTTACCGACATCATCCATCGATTTGGGGTTCCGAACTGCATTATCACTGACAACGGCACCCAGTTCACTGGTAAAAAGTTTCTGGATTTCTGTGACCACCATCACATCCGCGTGCTCTGGTCGGCCGTAGCTCATCCAAAAACGAACGGCCAAGTGGAGCGTGCCAATGGCATGCTCCTGCAAGGTCTGAAACCCCGAATTTTCGACAAGCTAAACAAGCACGGCAAAAGATGGGCCGCCGAGCTACCCTCGGTCCTATGGAGCCTGAGAACAACGCCGAGTCGAGCCACGGGGTTCACTCCGTTCTTCTTAGTCTACGGGTCCGAGGCTATGCTTCCGACTGATATAGAATACGGATCCCCAAGGTTAAAAGCCTACAACGAAAGAAATAACGACGCCGCAAGGGAGGACGCCCTCGACCAGCTCGAGGAAGCCCGAGATGTGGCTTTGTTGCATTCTGCCAGGTACCAGCAGGGTCTCCGACGCTACCACGACAGACACATACGCAGGCGTGACCTCAACGTCGGCGATTTGGTGCTACGTCGGAACCAGAACACCAAGGGACGCCACAAGCTCACGCCACCATGGGAAGGACCGTACATCATCGCAGAAGTACTAAAGCCGGGCACTTATAAGCTATCCAACGAGAAAGGCGAAATCTTCACCAACGCTTGGAACATTGAACAGCTACGTCGCTTTTTTCCTTAGAAAGCCTCGAGGCCTTGTATTTCCTTTTTCATCAATAAAGAATACGGCAATGTTCGAACTTTCGTTTTACAATGAGGAAGGATCGACCCTGCACTCCCAGAATCGACCCTCCCTCGGGGGCTAAAGGGGGGAACCCCCCAGTCCCTGAAAAAACTCGTACTCTCTTTTAAACTTAAGAACCGCTTTTCTGATCGACTTCGCTGCAAGAGCACCCTAAGGTTCGAAAGGGCTCTCGAGCCAGGAGTATCACCTAAGCCTCCGAGGCTACGGTACCTCCACTCACCCCTCATACCTCCTAAGGGCGCGACCGCACGCTAAGTAGATCTTATAACGGTTCATAACTTTGAAAAAGAATACACCCACTGTCGCTTAGATCAGGTTCCTACACGATCTACGAGACCGCAAGAGCACCCTAAAGCTCGAGGGCAGTCGAGCCGGGGGATCACTTACGCCTCCGAGGCTACGGTACCCCCACTCGCTCCCTTACGCCAAAGGGCGCAACTGCGTGTTAGAGTAGATTATGCGAAGAACACGATTCAAGCAATAGAGGGAACAAAGGCTCGAATAAAACTAAATTAACCACGAACTGGTTTAAGTTTCGAGTTCTTAGGGCCCCTGAGGCCACCACGACCAAAATTCAAAATAGCTAACTTATTACACGGGCCTCCATGCCCAGATTTGGCTCACAGGCCTTCGTCGTCAGCAGGCGGCACCACCTCGGGCTCAAAGAGCGAGGCCAGACGGCTCCCAGGCCCCTCCGCGGCTTCGATCAGATCCAAGCAAGCGTCCGCGTTCTCCGCGTCCGTTCGCTCCGGGTCTGTGATGAAGCCATCGGCGACGAGCTCCATGTCGAACACAAAGCCCGAGCGGACGACGGCCAGCGCCCTCTTTACGCCGTGGTGGAGGCTGTCCCGTATCTTCTCTCGGGCGAGGTGACCCAGCGCCGCTATCCGACGAACGAAGGAGTTCCCCGGAGCGTCTTCTCCGGTATCGACGTCGGGCTCGACCCCCAGACCGTCACACACCGAGGTAATCGCACCCTGGAGCAGCTGGGTCCTCTGTGTCTCGGCTTCCAGGAGGCTCTGCAGGGAGTTCGCGGTCGAGTGGGCCTCCTGGTTCTCGCGCTCCAGCTCTGGAATGCGACAAGCTAAAGTTAGCACCCAGTACGACGCATCGACGGCATAACTACAACAAATTATACTTACCCTCGACGTGAGTCTTCAAACCCTCGACCTCGTCGCGGAGCCCCCCGCACGTCCGTTCGAGCCCCAGGAGGGCGCTGTCCTTCTCGCGAACGGCCGCCTTCAGGGCCTCGATTTCTTGGAGGGCGGTCTGGAGCGCCGCGTCTTTCTCCTGGACGGCCCCATTCAGCACCGAGACCTCGCCCTTCAGCGCGCCAAGCTGGGCTGTCACCTGCCCGATTTGGACGTTGAGGGCGTCCCGCTGACGGCCAACCTGGGAGACGTCCTCCTCGAGCTCCTTGACCCGCGCCGACAGGGGCTCGAGGTCTCGGCGGGCCTGGGCAGCCTCTTCCCGGGCCTTGTCCGCCTCGGTGCGCATCGAGGCTTCAGCCGCCCATGCCTGCATCGCCTCTTCCTTCACCGTCGAGAAGGCGGTGCGCAGTTCCGCCATCTCAGCGGACCGATCGGCGAGCCTCTTCTGAGTCTCTTCGACCAGGGCCCGTTGCCGGGACAGCGACGCCCACACACCACTCTCACCCCGGATAAAGAGCGACTTTCGGCGGGAGGCCTCTTTGAGTTCCTAATTTGAGAAAAACCAAAAAACATAATGAATCCAAAGGAAAAAGACACGACGACCCACGGAATAAGCCAGCAACTTGGTCGTACCTCGGTGGCATCCAGCATGCCCCGCGTAACAGCGTCGGACGCCACGCTGAGCAGCCGAGCAAGATGTTGGCGGACGCCCTCGAGGTACTGCCAGCGGTGGACCTCATCCCTGTCGTTCAGGATGAGGATAGGCTCGCCGTCGAGGTTTGCGGCGTCCTTGAACGCAAGGGGCGGCCCTCCCCACCTCGGGATCTCCTCCTCGGCCCGCGCTATCGCCATCGCAGCAAAGTCTGGCCACGACGACGACGGCGCAGCCGGGGCACCTCCCGGCCCGGTCGAAGGGCCGGCCTCGTTACCCTCGCTCGCCCCCCCGGCAGGGGCCGAGGCTTCCGCCCGGCTTGTAGTCTCGCCCTCCTCGGCCCCCACTATCTCCTTTCCCTTGTCCAGAGGGGCGTCGTCAAGGATGACGACCACGGGCGCCTGTCCCTCGGCAGTGACCGGCCCCTCGACAGCCGGCGCCTCTCGAGCCGGCACCTCTGCCGTCGACGCCTCTGCGGCCGGTATCTCGCCCGACGGCGGCTCGGAAGCCGGCGCTCCAACCGCCGGTACCCCCGCGACCGGCGCCGCAACTTCCGGCGCCACCGCCTCCGGGGCTCCGGCAGAAGGCCCGACGGCCCCACCTTCCATCATGCCCACCGGCCGCACCGGTGGGTCTTGCTGCGGCTGCGGCTCCCTCGCCGGCGCCACCTCCTGCTCCGGCGCTGGCGCAGCCTCCTCCGCGGTCGCCTCGGCGGCCGCCTCCTCCGCGGTCGCCTCGGCGGCCGCCTCCTCCGCGGCCACCTCGACGGTGGCCTCAGCCGAGGGCAGCGCCTTAGGCTCCGCCTCGACCGGGCCGGGCGCCACCGTCCTTGCCGGCTCTGACCCTGCCACCGCAGGATCGGGGCCGGCAGCCGTCGAGGCACCCGCGGCCTCCCGCTGCCGACGGCGCTCCTTCGCAGCCTCGACCTCCCGGACCCAGGCCGCGTCCTGCTCCGCCGACCGGTTAAGGACGGCGGCACTGGCTCGAAGGGATTTCACGGGGGTGGGCCCCATGGTCTCCGCCTTCCGTTTTAGCCTGAAAAATAAAGGATAAGTCGACCAACGAAATCAAAAGATAAGACGAGTCCCCTTCTGTTCAGAAACTTACCCAGAGATCGGCACCAGGGGCCTCGACCCCCCACGGTCCGAGCCGCTCGAGGTCGCAGGCGGCGGCCTCGCGGCAGCCCCACCCGCGGACCGGGCGCTCCTCGGGGCTCTCGCCGGCGCGCCGCTACGCGCTTTCTGTGCCTCCGAGGCCAACTGGCCTCGGGTCTTCACGCCCGACGAGGGCGCCGCCGACGACGATGTCGGCACCCCCGCCCCCGTCCCCGCTTGAGCTTGCGGGGCCTGGGCTGGGGCAGGCGCCCCCGTTGACCCCTCTGGCCGGGCCCGGGGCGAGGCGGCCCCTCCCGCCGAGGGGCCCGCCTCCCTCTTTTCCTCCTCCTTCTTCTTCCTCTTCTCCTCTTCCTCGTCGTCCTCCTCGACCTCCTCGACCACAACGACCGAGGAGGATGGCCCCGCGAGGGGCTCCAGCAGAGGGCGGATGTCGGGGAGGTTCCCCAGCCCGGTCGTGGCCTCGTACCGCGACAAGGCGTCGTCATCCTCGCCGCTGCTGCCGTCGTCCTCTCCCGACATGGTTTCGGAAGGCGACGGCTCCAAAGGGAGCCCGTCGAGGGCCTGTTGGCGCCGGAGTTTCCTCCGCGCCTCCTTCTCCCTGGACTTCCGGGCCGCCCGCTTCTTGGTCGATTCCTTGACCGCCTTCTGCTTCGAGGCGTGCTCCCGTCGAGCGTCCCGAGCAGGTCGGTCCTCCGGAACCGGCGGTCGTGTCTCCCGCAGCGCCGATAGGTCCTGCACAGTGACGTCGACCGGATTAGGGGGAAGGTCTCAAAGACGAACCAGACTGAAAGACAAACGTACTAAGGAACTTACCACGGGCTCGAACCCCTCAGTGGGCCTCATGGGGAGCCGGTCGGCTTCCTCCGCCTTGAAGGTCCCCACCATCCGGCGGGCCCGGCGAAGCCCCTCCTCGGGAGTGAGGGTCTCGTGCGACATCCGGCTCCCCTCCAAAGACGCCTCCGGGGTCATCTGGTCGAGGCGCAGGCGACGTCGGCACAGCGGCATCACCCGACGATGGTGAAACGCCGTCGCTACTGCCGCCGCCGTCAGACCTCGAGCGCGAAGCTGCTGCAGCGCCGCCAGCAACGGGTCCAGGCGCGGCTTCTCGACGTCCGGCACGCCGTACACCCAGTTGTCCTCCCGGGCGGTCAGCACGCGGCCGGTATACCTCGGCAGCTGGTTCTCGTCGTTGCGGAGGTAGAACCAGCCCGTGTGCCACCCGCTGTTCGAAGAGATGAGGCGCGCCGGGATGTACTGGTCCGTCCGACTCGACCTCAACTGAAGGACGCAGCTCCCTACCCGCACTGCGTAGAAGGCGCCCTTCGCTCCCGCGTTCCGCGCGAAAAGCTCGGCCTTGAAAAGGTGGAGCCACAGGTTCCACTGCGGCTCCACCCCGAGATATCCCTCGCAGACCGCCGCAAAGATGGCGGCCTGCGCAATGGCGTTGGGGGCGAGGTGGTGGAGCTCCACCCGATAGTAGTGGAGGAGCGCCCGCATGAAGACCGACGACGGGATACCGAACCCCCGTTCGTGGAAGCTTACGAAGCTCACCACGTAGCCTTCCGGGGGGGCCGGCTCCCGATGGGTCGACGGCGGCGCGATCCACTCCGGCCGCGACCGGCTCGTCCTCGGCCGCAGCAACCCATCCGCGACCAGCTCCTCCAGCTTCTTCTCCGTCACGGAAGAGGAGGCCCAGCCGTCGGTAGCAAGGAATTGGCTCTTTCCAGCCATCAGCGCCGACGGGAAGAAAAGATGTGGAGAAAAAGGGCGGCGGCGGCGGCAATGCGGACGGAAAGCGCAAGGGGGCTAGGGTTTCCTAAGGCAAAGGATGGCAAGAACGCAAAGAACCGGAGGGGAACACAGACCCCCGGGCCTCGTTTTTATAGACCGGGAAGAAGTTCAACGGCCGCGCGAAAAGGTAGGAACAGTTTCCCGTAATAAATGCGCCCACCTAACCGTCCTTCTTGCCTTACAGGAGCAGGGCACGTGGCCGTCCCCACGCAGTAACCGAACGCCACGCCGCCCACTACCGCGCCGATCTCGCCCTAAAAAGGCGCGCCTGGCTAAACGGGCGGGGTGAGATCCGCGGACGGATATTCCGAGATTCCGCTAACGGGCTCCGGGCCCGCTTTAAGTCTCGAGGGAACAGAGGCTGGCCCTCGACCTGGGTTTCGACAGCCGCCCTCGAGCACAGAGCAAGGGACGACCAGGGATGCGCCCGTACATGGCCAGGGCTCGAGCCACGCTCTCGAGGCACCCCAGGACGTATTCGAGGCCAGAGGACGAGGTCGAAGCAGGAATCCCCACGGGGGAGGCAACGAGCCCTCGGATCCCGTCGAAGGGAACCGACATCCGCACGACCACTCCTTGGCATTTTCGTAGAGTGCCTCCGGGCCACAAGCCGACTCTTAACGACTGGAGCACGAACTCTCACTCGAATCTCCCCGCTAGCAGCTCACCGGAGATCGCCGGACTCGCCCAAACGGGGTAGTACGACGCTCCCCACCCCTCCTCTTCCTTTCCGGAGGAAGAGCGCGAGGGACGGACAACGAAAGACGGCGGGGACTCTGATCGACCTCGTGCGCGCGAGGCTCGGGGGCTCGGCCGCATCAATTACTCCCTGATAAAATATAAACAAGACCTCGGAGGAGATTTTCTCAATACTCCACCGAGGCCTCGGGGGCTACACCCGGCGGGTGCGCTCGCGCGCCCCCACCGGAAAAGTACTGAGAACGCCTAGGCATCCCTGCTAAAAAAGATAAACGATGCTATGACTCCAGTTCATCGGTAAAGAGCCTCAAGGAGAGTGAACGTACACTCACCTAAAGGCTCGGGGGCTACTGTCGGTACCAATAGTATAGGGGTACCCACATTTAACGACAATAAAAACTAAAACGATTAAGTCACGATAAAGCACAACCCATTACGTGCGACAGGTCCGCCTCGTACGAGGCCGGCTCGACGAAATGCCTCGACCGCGTCCCGTCTCCGACTCGTACGAGGCCCCCTCGACGGGAGGCCTCGACCGCGCCCCGACCCGCGCGGGGCTCGACCGCCCCCCGGGAGCGCTCCGACTCGCGCGAGCCCGGGTCGAGGCGCTCGACCCCCTTTCTTTACCTACTCCCGGACAAAAGTCTCAGCATTTAATGCAATTACCTACTACCACCTACCGGTATGGCCGCACGTACAGTCGACGTGGGAACAATACCAGCGTCAGTCCCCACTGTTTAACCGCCCATCCCGTGATGGGAGGTGAAAAACGTCACTGTACCCACCTTACCACACACTGTACATCACCAGTTACCCTCGAGGAAAGATACGACAAGGTCCGTACACCACGATTTCAGGGATTCGGACTTATCCGTTCGGCCTCGACCTGGCCTCGACCCGGCCTCGACCCCCGACACGGCGCAACAGGGAAGGAAGGACGGTATGGCACGGCCTTCTGGGTCACTCCGACGCCTACGACATCACGTCCCAGAGGATGGCCTCCCATTCCTGAGGCACGTCGCTACAACCACCTCAACAGGATCGACAAAACGTCATCTCAAGGCTCCCGTCGTCCTGGCCTCTTCTCATCCTATAAAAGGGTAGGCCAGGGCCCTAAAGAGGGAGGGAGGATGATCAGACGAACAGCTAGACACACACCACGTAGCGACCAACATCTCAAGCAATCATCTTGTACTCTTTCTTTTTCTCCTTTGAGACCTGGGCTCGTCGCCCTCTCTCACTAGCTTGTAGCCCCAACACAAGCACCTCGGTGCAAGGAAATACAAACCTCTCCTCCCCCGCTGGACGTAGGGCCTTCTTTTGCCCGAACCAGGATAAACCCCCGTGTGTTCTCCTTGCATCACCATCCAGGAAAGGGACACGCAGCATTTTACTCGTTGGTTTAGGACCCCCTCGGGTCCGAACACCGACACTGTTGCTTGTTAGGATTGCCAAATGGAGCTGTCAGTGTTCACTTCGAAAAAGAAAATGGAGCTGCCAGAGGGGGAAGGTGAATCCTACAGGATCTAAGAGAAAGTGAATGCTATTAGCTCTCTCTTTTGTGAGGAGCTCTTACCTTTTTGGCCGGGTTCGGCAGTCTATTTTTTTTTTGTGTGCTTATAAGCCGGCTGTGACTGATTTGCTATGAGAGAAAAACACTGTTCCACGACTGATAAGCTCAGCCGAACAGGGGGTTAGCTCAGCCGAACAGGGGGTTTATGTGGGAGTAGCCATCATGTAATGTAACTGGTAGAAAGAGATGTATATATGCTATCTTTTGACCTGGTTGGAGTGGTGACATTTACTCCAGCTCCTCCCCTGCAGCTGGAAATTTTGACCGAGAGCGCCCCGCCCCGATAGAAATAGGCCCGGCGGGACAGATGCTGCGGGTGCTGTCGCCATGATCATGGGGGAGGTAAAGTTAGTTGGGCAGGACACTCGATTCAGTGACGTGCATGATGAGTGGTTGAGCGGCATGGCATGGCATGGGCCACCACCCACTACGGACCCCGCCCCCCCCCCCCCCACAAATCATGAACAGCAAAGCCGTCTCCGGGTCGTCCGGTGCGAAAGGACGGTGCAGTCCCTACTGCAAACCTGCTTCTCGGATCATCGCTTTTTTAGTAGTCCTTGACTCCTTTGGATCCCCTTTGGTATTAATGAAGCACCAAGATTGTACTGCTAAATCATTGCTGACTGCAACTTGCACCCAAGCTTACCGAAGGCGAAGTGTAGTTGTAGTCAAGTAACAGGATTCTGCGGCACCGGTGTATTAGTACTAGTAAGCAAATAAACTGAGATCGAGCTGCCTAAGATCAGGCAGCTCAGTTTAAACTGAGATTGGAGATACTTTTGGAGATGTTGCACGCGCAACTCGCAAGGCGAGATTCCTTAGACCTCTCCTTTTGGGTCCAGTTTGGCATATTATGATCAGTTTTTCTTGGAAAAGCGGCTCATTCGGTTCATCCTTCAACTTATTGATGTGCTGCAAAAATTTTCAGTTGGCACAGTTTCTACTTAATCTGTGCAAAAAGAACTGAATCATATGCCAACCAAACAAACTCCAGTCCTCTTAATGAAAAACTTGTGCTCCAGCACATGTTCGCGAAAAAAAAAAGACCTGGCTGGACCTGGAATCGTTTATGTACATGCTGAAGTTGTACCAGTCTTGGGTACGAATTGAAGAGACGATACTAATGAATGTGTCCTTATGTAAACATCTGATATGGATCGAGACCATAGTCCCCCAGCATGACAGCATCACAATTTGGCAGCTCTCGTGTATAATTATAGCCGAACGGTAGCTAGCTAATGCGGTGCGTTGGCAGCGTTGCGAGGTTTGGTATTTGCCGATCCATCCCCGGCATGCCCAGCTAATTTCTGGCGCACCGGGTTTACGCCGAAAAAGCCGGGCGAGGTGGGGACTCGGGACACACCAACCTGATTGACTCCCGGTCCCGGCCGCGTGCGCTCGATCATCGATCGTCTTCCAAACCGTGGCGATGGGAGAGGGAGAGCTTCAATTCAATCATGCCGCCGGGGTCCCGCCGACCGGGCAAGGAAAGCAGATCGAGACGTATTTATGCTCATGTGGCGGTGCATGGGCAACCGCCTGCCGGCCTGTGCATTGGCTGGCTGGCTGGCGCGTCGCGACTCGCGAGCGAGCGAGCCCATGGATGGTGCTGGTGGCACACTGGCACTGGCGCGCGCATGTTCTGGTGCTGGCGCTGGGCCGCTGGGGCTGCTGGTCCTCGGCTTTCGCAGGCGCCCTTCCAATCGCGAAAGACTTTTTCTGCCTGCCTCCTTTCTCGTGCTGTTTCCGGGGTTGACAACGAGCTCTGCTACGGTTGGTCTCATGGCCTGGAGCGGGGACAGACGGGTGCCAAAAAC
Source organism: Saccharum spontaneum (assembly GCA_022457205.1). Classification (NCBI taxonomy): domain Eukaryota; kingdom Viridiplantae; phylum Streptophyta; class Magnoliopsida; order Poales; family Poaceae; genus Saccharum; species Saccharum spontaneum. The sequence goes on from CM039611.1 coordinate 45,220,859, forward strand.
TGTCATAGCAACGTGGGATTGCCATGCCATGCTGAGAGCACGCGCTTGTGTCACTGTACCAGCGTGGCAGCCAAAGCCAATGTCCCACTGGGTTCGCGAGTCGCGACTTCCATGAGGGCGATGGTGGACTCCTCGAGACCCTAGCTGCACAAGGTGATCATGAGGATTGACTTCTTTTGGTCGAGATAATTGACTCTGAGCAAAATATTTTGCCCTTGTTTATTTGCTTATTATAAGGGGAATCTATTGAGTCGCGGATGGATATTTCTCATCAGTATTTAAGTACCGGCCTTATCGTTTGTACAACTTTGGACTCCCTCCTTCGCTTTCACCTTTCGGTTTTCATTAATATGAATATGATGAGAACTTGATTGAAATTCCTGGGGCAAAGCTGATTGGCCCGACCATACTAGTGAAGTGGATGGAAGATTAAAGTTGGTGGGTACCAACATAGAGTATAAAGCGCCTGGCTTATATATATTCACATGAAAGCTCTCAGAAGCCAGTGCAAAGTGGGCTGCAAGCCTGTAACTGAAGCGGCCCAGGTCACAACAAAAGAGCACGCCTATTGGGCGCGGTTGGCCCAGCCTGTGAACCGAGCTCAGCTACTTTTCAGGCAGCGGCCCAGGCCGAATGCATCACAATTCACAAGGCACGTTGAGTAGGGATGAAAACGAAAATGATAATCTCCGATTTTCTGAAATTGTTTTCGAGTTTTTTTTTCAATTTTTATGCCTAAACGAAAATGATAGTGGTAACCGAAAAAACGAAAATGATAACGGTAAAAATAATCAGAAACGAAAGCGAAAATGATTTTGCCCTCTTCCGATCGTTTTCGAAGATTCCCGTATTTAACCGGTAATTTACCGTCGGTAATTACCGATTCAAAGGCCGTTAACTAATGAATTCTTATTTATTTATAGATATACAATGCATTACACACGCAAGCACACAAGGCAATTTTTTTTGGAAAGGATCACATCTGTACACGCAAGCTGCAAGCACACAAGACAATTTTTTTTGAAAAGGATCACATCTGCACACAAGGCAAATAATTTTTGGAAAGGAACTAGTACGTGAGATAGGTTGAGTTATATGGATCTTCTCATGTTCTACAGTTTGGCGTGTTTATCGTTTTTAGATACCGTTCTCATGGATTCCGATCGTTATCGATGTATTTTCCGATCGACTGCTATCGTTTTCGAAATTACCGGAATATCGGCACCGTATTCGTTTCCGACAATATCGTATCGATTTCGTTTTCGAGAAAAAGATATGAAAACAAAAGTGATTTGGCCTCCTATCGATCGTTTCCGATCGTTTTCATCCCTAGACGTTGAGGATTGGACAGAGGCGCTTGGTTTTGGTAAGTGGGCAGCTGGGCCTGAGCGCAAACAAGCCCTAAGGGTTCTTTGGTACAACTCTACTTTCTGATTTTTGAACTTTACTTTTTAATTCTCTGACGGAGTGATTCGGTGAAAGAGTAAGATAAGAGTAGCTGAGAAGTGATTCTAGAGTGATCTTGTGGTGATTGAATGAGGAGTCCGAGCATGCATGTATAACTTATTGACCCTCTTAGGACGCCGCTAAGACGTGCTGTATTGAACATTTTTCTACCTTAATACAAAAACACGCAAAACCTTTTACGTGTTTGAGAAAAAAAGAATGAGTAGTGGAGAGTGGATTTTTTAGCTCTCAGCTAGTAGTGTAGATAGAGAAGTTTTGTCAGCTCTCACCAGAATCCAATTGTATTTTAACTGTTTAGTTGAACTTCATGGAATCCGCTCGAAGAAGCTAGGAACAAAATTTTACTGAACATATCCTAAATACATCATTGGTCCTCAAGCTTTTTTTTACACTCTCATCAAGGTTTATGAACTTTCAAAGTTTTAAGTGGTTCATTGAAGCTCATATGCTTTTAGAGCACCTCCTGTGTTGAGCAGAATCGAACCATGGGCCAGGAAAAACGAACCGTGAACACTAGAGCTGCCGAACCGTGGATGTCAGAACGAGAAGCGCATCTTGCAGATTGTGCGAACCCAGGCGAATAAATATGCCCGCGAGCTCTAGTACCATACGGGGCCATAAAGAGAGAGAGGGAGAGATTTTTTTTACTGTACGTGGGGTCTTTGAAACCGATGTCTACGTTGAGGATATCGAACCATACCTTCCTTTCGATTTCTCTAAATCTCACGGTTTGCTCGAACGCTGGAGTTGCCTTTAGCTAGGTGTTTACTGTTTTCAATAGGTTGCAATTGGTTCCAACTGATTTCAACTGGTTTTGACTCAATTTCAGCTGGTTACAATTTATTTAAAGTTTAAATGGGTCTTAATCTAGTTCCAATTAATTACAGCTACTTGCAATAAGTTGCAATTAGTTCAAACTGGTTGCTGCTTGCAGCTGATTTATACATAAGGCGCTAGCGTTGTCGAACAAAAAAGAGTTAAATGCACCGTAGGTCCATTAACTTTTGGTGGTGTGTCATCCAGGTCCATCAACTTTCAAACTGCATTTTTGAGTCCATTAACTTTTTGTGGTGTGTCATCCAGGTCCATCAACTTTCAAACTGTATTTTTATGTCCATTAACTTTTGGTGGTGTGTCATCCAGGTCCATCAACTTTCAAATTGCATGTTTGGGTCCCTAAACTTTTTAACTAGTTCACCGTAGGTCCATACCATGCATGCACGTCGGCTTCGGATCTTCACGTGCACGTGATGGTGCTGCCCTATCCTCTTTTAGTCACGTACTCACGTTTCTTCTTTTTTTCTTTTTATTTTTTCCACTTTCTCTCCTATGGACTAAGCAAAATAGGAGCGAACATCAAAAATGAACAGGGCATCTAAAACTGATTTAGGTTCTAGACTTCTAGTGTTTTGGATTATTGGAGGATTTTTTGTGTGCAATGCTGAATTATATTATTTCCATTGCATTTTTTTTGTAGCATTGGACTATTGGTTTGATGAATTGAAATGTTATATAATTCTCTTGCATATTTGTTGAATCATGAAGAGGAGTGGTGATATTGTTTCCCTTTTTTCAGAATTATGCATCAAAGAAATAGTGACATACTACTCTTCAACTATTAGGGTACATAATATAGTTAAATTTTACATTACAAAAAGCTATAGTCCTCTATTTTACAAGGTTTACATATATGTCCTTTTTATCTTAGTTGTGTTTCACATAATTTATATACTTGTACGCCGCCTATACGGGTCAAACAAAATTTTAGTAATGGACCACCATAGCTACGAATCCTAGCTACGCCACTGTCGGCGGCGACTACCCGCTGTCGGCCACCATCATGACACGAAAGATGCCCCGGCACGCACGCACGCACGCACGGAGACGAGCCGCGCCATTTACCGACTCCTGCGACGCCACGACACGCATCGATGGCCGCGGCCGGCCAGGCCACGAGTAACAGCTGAGCCGGTACGGCGCACCGTCGTTGCTGCCACTGCACGAATTCAACCAACCAATTGCACCAGGAAGCCCCGTTGGGCGGGGCATCTGTCGGACGCACGACGAGGAGGGGACCGGAACCGGATGGCACCGGAGGAGCCGTGGAGCACGCGCGCCGCCCGCCAGATGCAGCAACCCCACGCGTACGTGCCTTTCGCGCGCGGCATGGCGGGGGCGGGGAGGCGGCTGCGTTGGCAGGCAAGCACGCCGCTACCCCCAGCGAGTTCCCGCGGTAGCTCGCGCGATCGCCTTCGCCGATCGGAACGCGTGCCGACAACCAGTTCGATCGATCGACGCGGAGCTCCTCTCTACAGATGACGACAGACCTAATCCCCGGGCGATGTTGCCGTGTTGCACTTGCACGGCAAAGCCATGCATCGCGCTGCTCCTGCCTGGTACGCTCGCTGCCTGCACTGACACAACAGAGGAGCAACGTGGGTCTAGTTATTTAGCTCGGAAAAAAAACGCGAGCAGGCACACGTTCGGGACGGAAGCTGGACAGCAAGTCGGTGGGAGCAAGCACAGCGTCGCCATCACGTGCACGTGAAGATCCGAAGCCGACGTGCATGCATGTATGGACCTACGGTGAACTAGTTAAAAAGTTTAGGGACCCAAACATGCAATTTGAAAGTTGATGGACCTGGATGACACACCACCAAAAGTTAATGGACCTAAAAATACAGTTTGAAAGTTGATGGACCTGGATGACACACCATAAAAAGTTAATGGACCCAAAAATACAGTTTGAAAGTTGATGGACCTGGATGACACACCACCAAAAGTTAATGGACCTACGGTGCATTTAACTCAACAAAAAAATTTCAGGACTGTGAGAGGTGCCAAGTAGTACCGTCAGGTGCTCTACGAATGGCAGCAGAATCCGACGTGGCTGCCCTGCCGTGTTCAAAATTCGAACTTCCTCCCAGGCCTTGTTCAGTTCCCCAATTCTCTCCCCTAATTCCACTATGCAAAAAGAAGATTTCCCGTCACATCAAAATGTCGGCAAATGCATGGAATACTAAATGTTGATAAAATCAAAAACTAATTGCACAGTTTTATTGTACTTTGCGAGACGAATATTTTAAGCCTAGTTAGTCAAAATTTGGATAATTTTTACCAAATACAAACGAAATGCTACAGGAATTCTGATACAGTGTTTTTCTCCCCAATTCACCAATCTAAACAAGGCCCCAGCTGAATCCACCTCACACCACCTGACCGCTTGAGGTGTTCAAAATTCGAACTTCCTCCTCCGCCCCAACGGTACCATCTGCCCCACGCGGCACGCCCCCGCTCGGCCACTCGTCTTGTTGCCACCACCACCAAGCCCAGAATCCGAATACCCTCTTGCTCCGCCCCCCTCCCCCTCCCCCTCCCCCGGCGGCCGGCGCTGACCGCGTGATCCTTGCTCCGATGGCGGGCACCTCCACACCCGCCCGTTCCTCCGCGCATCCGATGGCGGGCACCTCCACACCCGCCCGTTCCTCCGCGCGCTCTTCGCTGCCGGTGCGCGTCGTGCTGCGCGTGCGCCCGTTCCTCCCGTCGGAGGCCGCCTCAGCGACAGCGCCCTGCGTCTCCCTCCTCGACTGCCACCCCGGCGGTGAGGTCACCGTCCAGCTCAAGGACCAGCACACCAGGTACGCATAAACGCCTCCTCAGCGTACGATCTGGAGCCCTCGTACTTGTTCCTGCGCTAATTGCGGATCATCACGATTGGTAGATCCATTTAACCTACCAGGAATTGGTGAAGTGCTTGCATGGAAAATTGATACTCCTAGCTAATACAGTGAATGCCTTGTTCGTTTGATCCCAAAATCAAAGGGATTGGAGGGGTTTGAGGGGGGTTTTGACCTGTAGGGGATTTAATCCCCCCTCGATCCCCTCCAATCGCCTTGGTTTTGGGATCAAACGAACAGTCTTCTCCCATGTTTGATTGCGTTTCCTTATTTGCTTTGGTGTACATGTACTGGTCCATTTATGCAGTCGGAGTGAACTGTACAACCTGGATGCGTTCTTCGGTCAAGAGGACAGCGTGAGCCACATATTTGACCAGGAGGTTCGCGCAGTGATCCCAGGCATCTTCGAGGGGATCAACGCGACGGTCTTTGCCTATGGGGCAACCGGCAGCGGCAAGACCTACACAATGCAGGTGCCCAATATTATCATGACTGCAATGTGTTTGATTAAATGCCACTTTTGGCAAAACAATATTTCACTGAAACCTATCTGAGTGCTGCTGAACAGGGCACGGAGGATTTTCCGGGGCTAATCCCATTGGCTGCTTCAACCATCCTGGCACACTGCACTGGCACATGGTGCTCTGTTGAGATGTCGTACTATGAGGTGTACATGGAACGGTGCTATGATCTGCTGGAGCCTAAAGCAAAAGAAGTCATGGCCTTGGATGACAAAGATGGTAACATGCAACTAAAGGGCTTGAGCTGGGTAATGTGATGCTGCTTGGTGATTACTGAATGTGTTTGTTGGAATTCAATCGGTTGCTTACTGTTGCCCTTTGATGTTTGAAGGTCCCTGTGCGATCCATGGAGGAATTCGAGGAGCTCTATTCCATAGGCGTGCAAAGGAGAAAAGTCGCCCACACTGGACTGAATGATGTTTCCAGTCGGAGCCACGCTGTGCTCTCACTTAGGGTCAGCACTGATGTTGTCAAAGGGAAACTTAACCTTATTGATTTGGCTGGTACATCTCTTTGGAAGTCTGGACTGAGGCACACATGCTTAAGCTGTATCCCTCTACTTGAACTCATGTTGTGCTTGATTGTTGTTTCTAGGTAGCGAAGACAACAGAAGGACTTTGAATGAGGGCATCCACCTTCAAGAAAGCTCCAAGATCAACCTTTCATTGTTTACATTGTCCAATGTATTTTCAGCTCTAAACAAGAATGAGCACCGAATTCCCTACAGAGAGAGTAAACTGACCCGCATACTTCAAGATTCTCTAGGAGGCAGTAGCCGTGCTGTGATGATAGCTTGCCTGGTGACTTTTCTCAATCTTTTTTCTTATGGATGTCTCATAATGTAGAACTTGGCTAATTGTTTTTTGTTGTTTCAGAATCCTGCAGAATACCAGGAGTCAGCCAAGACAGTAAGTCTGGCTGCTCGTCCATGCCATATTGAGACTTTCACCAGTTCAAACAAGCAAGAAACTCCCAAGGTCAAGGTTGACATGGAAGCCAAATTACGAGCATGGTTGGAGTCAAAGGGGAAAGCAAAGAGCATCCAAAGAATGGATGGTCTTCTCTCCCCAATTGCCAGCAAGACTCCATTGTCTATGAGCCATATGAAGCATCCAACATCTTCCAGAATTTCTTGTAGAGCTAAGGCAATGGATCAGGATGGTGGTAAAATCAAGAAGTTAGTATTTTTTTATCATTTCCTCTTTATATATTACATGGAACCATACATAGTTCTTATTTCTTTGTCTTCTCCTGCACAGGATGCTTTTTAATCCAGAAGTCCATGTTCCCACTGAAAATATACCACGAGATCACAGGCAGACAGAAGTAAATACACCAAAGAAAGGTACTTTAGAAAACTTCAGGAGTATTATATCTGTGTGAAATAGTGGTTCAAAATCTGAAAAGATAGTTGAAATTTACTCAGAACAACCGCTGAGATTTTTTACCTGTGTTTTCATGTGTGAATCTGATGTCTAAAGGCCTCGAGATTTTTGACCTGTGTTTTCACGTGTGAATCTGATGTCTGAAGTCTTATGCAGTGGTGCTTCCTTCAGTTACTCAATGCCATGAAAAACATGAAGCTTCTCTCAGGAAAGCTCTTTCTCCAATTTCTTCAAACATGGTGCCTGTGAAGCAGCAAATATCTGATAATGGCAATTGCCCCATTTTATTGGAGCACCAAACTCCAATAGAAACACATAACATAGTCAAGGAGACTCCTGGTGCAACACCACTAGAGAGACTTAATGCGCTACAGTCTAACTTAAAGGTTTGTATGGTTCCCATAGACAAGATATTTGCTGCTTTAAGATTCATCAATTGACAATTATGAATTTTTAGGAGGCTCTTGTTCAGCAGTACCTTGAAGTTTTAAATGTTGCAGACAAGTAAGTCCGAATTCTACAACCATTTTTGTTGGCACCCAGTTCCAGATTTTTATTGAACTTAGCTTTATTTGATTGATGCGTAAAATGGCTGATGCTGTACGTATTGCTGAAAAGTGGCTAAAATATCACATGGGAACCAAAAATGCAATGGATCTAAATTGCATAAACCCTCCTGGATCTAAAAAAGGCACTTTGATCACTCTTAACTTTTAGGCTAATCTTTCTTCGCTAGTATCTTGTATGCCTATGGTGTAGCTTCACCGTGACAAAAAACATGGACACGTGAGTTATGGTTTGTGAACATCACAAATTAACTAAGAGCTTGTTTGGATATCCATGTATCCATCTCAAACCATGTGTGTTGCAGTGGTTTGGTATGGAATTTAAACTCCATCTCAAACCATGTGTGTTGGAGTGGTTTGGTATGGAATTTAAACTAAATTCAATACCAAACCACTCCAACACACATCATTTGAGATGGATACATGAGTATCCAAACAAGGCCTAAGGATCATTTACAAACATGACCTGACATTTTGGGTGCGTGTGTGTGTTGTGGGGGGGGGGGGGGGGGGTGGCGCTGCTAGTGCAGTTTCCTAGTTTTTAGTTCAAGTAATTTGCTCCCTAGGTGTCAGTTCAAAAGAGAGGACAAGCTACATTTCTTCACATGAAACTTCAGCAGGAATCCTGCCATTCTTCATTGTTATTATGTTATAGTCTGTACTATTGGCTTCTCACTATAGCAGAATACATGAACTTTCTGTTCTTAGGTTGACCTTATGTCACAAAAAATATCCAATTTTTTCCAGTCTTTCTTTCTAATGTTTCTCTCCCTTTACCTTTGACTGCAGGGAAGAGCTACAGCAGCTGAAAGTATGATCCTTTCATCTTAATAGCATTTTGATCACTGATGTTCCAGCCTTTTCTTCTGAGTAATTTCCCCTCTTGTTTGCTAGGGAATTGGCCTGAAGAGAGCAGAATATATTCTGGAATTACGGGAGGACTCACCAAGACCGTTCAAAACTGTAAGATTTTTGTAGAATGTGAAATGATCCAGATCTTTTTTCCAAAAGAAAAAAAGGAAAAAGAATCCAAATGTCTGAAATGGCCTTCTAATACAATTTGCTTGTCCAGCTTGCAGATTTGGAACACATCGGCCTCTCATCAAAGCAGGTAATTTTTGTGTCATCTGTTAAGGCGAAAGGCATGCATCTCTGGCGAAAGTTATATACTGCTTATAGTTCCTTTGGCTTTCTTGTTTGTTTTGCTTGTAGATCCAAGACATCCAAAAGAAGATGGCGGCCACTGGGATCTTCAAATGATGACCTAAATGTGGACGGAGAAGTTAGTTTAATCTTTCTTTTGGTGACTTCAGGCAGTGTCCTGCTGCTGCTTTCAACTAGATTTCCTTTAAGCGTGTGTAGAATTGCAGTTGACGTGTTGAACAACTAAACTGTCGGAGTTGTGCTGCTACTTTTACGTCCAGCAAAGTTTTTATGAAACGAGCTATTCGAACATTTTATATGATGAAGTACAGTCTTTTGTTCATTTGATAATGATGATAACATGTTTGGCAGGCAGAGTTTTTATCATTCGATAATGATAACGTGTTCTGCAGGCAGAGTTTTTATGAACGAGCTATTCAAACATTTTATATGATGAAGTATTTTTTGAGAGGATTTTATATGATGAAGTAGAGCATCACTTTTGCTCATTTGATAATAATAACATGTTTCGCAGGCACCCAACTGACAATTGAAAGTGGAAAAATGGAAAAAAATGAAACAAAAACATGTTTCGCAGGCACCCAACCGACAACTGAAAGTGGAAAAATGTGGAAAAAATGAAACAGGAAAAAGGCACCCAACTGACAATTGAAAGTGGAAAAATGAGGGAAAAAATGAAACAGGAAACATGTTTGCAGGCACCCAACTGACAATTGAAAGTGAAAAAATGGGAAAAAAAATGAAACCGGAAAAGGTCGCCAACCGTGGGGCTCGAACCCACGACCAGGTTAAGAGCCCTGCGCTCTACCGACTGAGCTAGGCTTCACTTTTTTTTTCAGTTTGTTACTATTTTATTTATTTATTAATGTCATGCTCCCTTCAACCAAAGGATCCCATTCCACCATCGAGAGAAACGGAGTAAAGGGCAGACATGTTGCATTGTAGTACCACTTGCGGTACAATCGTTTAGCACGCGAGCTAGCGACGAAATTTTGCCGTTTATGCAGGGAAGACAGCTTGTTGCATGGAGAAAACATCAATCCTTTTCTTCGGCCTACTGCCAAGTGCCAACAGTCCCTTGGATGTGACGCCATTTAAGCATAGACTGTCATCCATAGATCTAGGTACTAAACTTCTAAAGTTGCCAAGGCACATTGAGTATGTAATAAAACAAAAGCCCCATAATGTTCATTTGAACCTTCTTTATTTTCTTGACTTGATGCAGCGCAAAATTTCCATTAAACCAATGTGCAGTGTGCCCATGATGATGTTGACATGCCTTTGTTATTTTCACTAGCTTTGCTACTACGGTCTGACGAAGGGGGTGTTCGGATCCAGTGACTAAATTTTAGGAAGTGTCACATGAGAGTGTTGCATGAGGTGTTCGGATAAAAATAAAAAAATAAATTACATAATTCGTCATTAATCTGTGAGACGAATTTATTAAGCATAATTAATCCGTCATTAACACATGTTTACTGTAGCACAACATTGTCAAATCAGGGACTAATTAAGCTTAAAAAATTCGTCTCGTAAAATAGTCTCAACATTGTCAAATCAGGGACTAATCAGAGCTTTTGTAATTAGTCTATATTTAATACTTCGTGCATGTGTTAAGTATCCGATGGGACAGCGAGATTAGGAGGGACCAAACACCCCCAAGTCACGAGGAGTACAAGAGACGTTTAGACGTCGGCGCATAGCACGCCGTAATTCACGTACCTCCTGCTGCTTAATTGTCCTAATTCACGTAGTTCGTTCGTTTGGCTCCAGTGGCCTACGATTCGTTGTATCTCCGTCAAGATCAACAATGTCGTAGTCACCGTCCGCGTCGAAACGGCAGAAACCCAAGCGCTTTTCGAAAGCCCAAAACCAAACGATCCCGACTCGACTCAGTACTCGTACTATCGTACCGGTGCCCGGCCGCAACCGCGACCGCGAGTCGACGCCACCTCGCCACGCCGCGCTCGGTCGGTCACGCCTCACGCGCCGCGCACTCGCCCCGCTCGTTCGCCTGCACACGCGCCACCTCGTCGTCCTCCTCGCCCCGCCCCGCCTCCCTCTCGAGTCGCCCCCATTGCGCGGCGCGGGCGGCAGCGATCGCGCGCGGGGGAGGCCTAGACCTAGCACCGGAGGGGCACCGACCCAATGCAGGGGCATGCGTACAGCCGCCTGGGCAGCTTCGGCTCCGCGGCGAGCGCGCCCTCCCCTCCGCCGCCGCCGTCGCTGTCGGCCCCGGCGCCGGCTGGGGCCGGCGCCGGCGCTGGCGGGGGCAGCCGGACGCCCGCGAAGGCGGGTTCGGCGAGGGGCATCCCGGGGGCCGCAGCCTCGGCAACGGCGGCGGCGCGGGCGGGGGTCGCCCACCGTGGCGGCGGCGGCGGCGCGGCGCGGAGGGTGGCCAGGGCGGTGCTCGCGACGCTGCTGCGGAGGCAGGCGGTGTTCCTCTTCGCGCCGCTGCTGTACGTCGCCGCGATGCTGCTGTACATGGGCTCGCTCCCGCTCGACGCCGTGCCGCGGATAATCGCGCGCCAGCCGCCCGGGTCGGTGTACCGCAGCCCGCAACTGTACGCGCGGCTCCGCGCCGACATGGACGCCGACAACTCCACCGGCGCGGTTAGTGTCTCCCTCCCCCCCTTGCACGTTTGTTGCCGCATTTTGATTTTGTTTGTGGGGCTTGCAATGTGGCGCAAATGTTTGGCCGTATTGATCACAGAATGGTTTAAGCATGATCGAGCTTATGCATAAGCAGCGTAATGCTTTGCATATGGTGGTCGAGCTGAGATGGTGTAACGTGCTCTTTAGATTATTTTAAATGGTGTTGATCAATCCGAACTGGCACCTGGTCGTCTTCTAATAGTGAGGAAATGGGTGACAGTGGACATGTGCTTGAACCGTGGGTTTTATATTGTTATTTACTTGTTCATCAGTTCATGTGATTGCTTTGTGTCATGGGATGACATGAACGGCCATTTTGTCCCATCTTCTGAAACTTGGTTCAGGTCGGCAGGCATGTTAGAATGTTCTTGGTCCTTGTTATATTGCAAGATCACTGGTTGGTTTAGTCAAATTGTCTCATCCAAATTAGTATGTGCTTATCCTGCCCTTTGCTCTTAATAAATACAAAAAGTGTAGTTTCTTTATTCATTATTACACCATGCTCTCATAAGTGATGTTCGTTTTGCTTGCCCTCGTTATCATGGAGAATATTTATTAAAAAAAAGGATTCACAGTTTCACACACATAATGGGATACTACACAAGGTAAATCATGTGGCGCTTGAAACCAAATCTGATACACTCATGATCAAGAAGCTCCAGTTGCACTCGCACCACAACAAGCAAACCTTGCCTGCATTTCTGGTGTTTAAGTGTTCTGCATCTCGTTTGCTGTCGTCTTCACTGCCTTTTATTCGTGTATCACTTATCAACAACAACAACAACAACAACAACCACAACATAGCCTTTTGTCCCAAGCAAGTTGGGGTAGGCTGAGATGAAATCCAAAAGAGACGAGAAATAGGGAGGCACATAAAGGGACACTTACAAAGGTGGTCGAGCTTATAACATCCTTTTATTATGTCCTCAAATGAAACAATGGAAACGTGGTTTGACAGACAAAACAAATCGATTTCAAATGATCCAGTGCAAAATATGGGTGAATGGACAAAGAAACTGAATTCCAAATGAACCAAAGTAAAGTCCGGTTGAGTGGACCAAAGAAATGAATTTTGATATGCAATCTGCTGAAACCTGTTTATGCGCATGGGATACAGTGCATGAATGATGAAAAGATAAAAACATCAAATCCATCTGCAGATAGGCCTTTCCTTTTATTATGCCAAGTGGAATAAGAACATTGAGTGAGTATATATTTGCATCTATTTACATCTTTCATTACAAATATCCCACAGAAGATATTAACTGGATGGCATCCAGCAATGAGGTAGAAAAAAGGCCCTGTACTTCTGTTTCCATGTTTTGATTATTATGATTTTCTGCTTCTTATTTGTGTTAATTTTGCATGTATGCTTCTTCCTCTAACGTTGTCATATTTTTCTAGCTAGCAACTGTATGGAGGCACACTTACAAAGGTGGCACATTGCGGCCCTGCATAAAAAACATGACAAATGGTATGCCACTCTCTTGCTGTTCTTCCGTTTGTTTGGCTCTTGACTAAATATTGTGCATCAGATGTGCACTTGTAATTTCTAATTCTTTTTGCTCCTTCTAACGTCTTGTTTTAGGGTACTTCTAATGTGTCTTTGATGCAATTGAGGTTATCCTGTTTCCTTTCTGATATGTAGATTGTAAAACCCCTGAACACATTCATATTTGTGAATGGAAGACTTTTTTTTTCTTGTATTTGATCATTACAGAAGTTAATTTACATGGTCTTATGTTTTCATTTTAGCAAATGGCCTGTTGTTGCACACAGTTACATTGTTATATAGAACTTCAAACAGGCAGACAGGAATTCTGCTACTGGCCTACTGCTTATTATGCCCCACTGTTATGAGTTTATCATTTTTTTTTGGAAAAGGGCATAACTCTGCTTTTAGAAAGCAATATCTGCTTACAATACAGCTGGGGTTGCCAGCTTGAACAAAGTGTAAAGGGGTGACAAGCCAAAGACCCTACTACAACAAAGTTAAATTTCAGAGATGTCATAATGAGTTTATCATACAACTTACAAGCAGGCAGCAGCGCATATTGGGGCTATGATTCTCGGCATATGATTGACAAGTGTTTATGATTAACTGATCATCTTCCTGATATAAGAAAACTTCTCTTATATGATTTGTTTTTGTTACCAAGTTTACACTTGGAAGAGTCAGATGCATTACCACCTCCAGTGTTTCTGTTATTAAACTCAGTGTAGAAATTATTCAAATTGTATGCAAGATATTTTATAGACTAGTTTATTTGGACAAATGAAAATTTACCCTAATATTATCCAATTTTAAAAATCTTTTCAGGATATACGAAAATTTAGAGGTTATATCACTCTCTGAAGGCGGAAACATCATTTTTGTTTCTTGACTGGAATTAGTTCCGTTTACAAAACTTGCATATTCCCCCTGATCTCTCTCTCTCTCTCTCTCATAATTTATTGCATAACTTCTGTTAGGTTTACCTGAATCAAATGGATACATATACATTGAGGCAAATGGTGGTTTAAATCAACAAAGGACATCGGTAATCGCCTTAACTCAGTGTTTCTTATTACTCCTTATATTTTATATTTTTGTTAACTGCTATGTGGTATCTTCAGTTACTAACTCATGCCTCTATTTCTTTTGTTTTTTCTGTTTTTTCAGATATGCAATGCAGTCGCCATTGCTGGTTTTCTGAATGCTACTCTTATCATCCCAAATTTCCATTTCCATAGCATTTGGAGGGATCCAAGGTGCATTCCCCACCTCTCAACACAAATTTGCATTAAGTACTAGAATATCTCTTTACAATGAATCCTGCCTCCAAAAGAGGGCTGGCGAGAGTGGCCACGCCGCCCGCTTTTCGCGGCCGTCGGATCGGGCGCGCGGACTGCCCGGATCGGGCTAGGCACGGTTATTTTGCAAAAAAGCCTTTCTATTTTTCGTAAATCAACCCGCGCTCCAAAGGCTCTCTCAGTATATTTTGCGAAAAGCACCTCAGATTATTTTGAAATCAACCCGCAGTCCAGATCGGATGGGCTCCGAGTTTTTTTGCATAAAAGGCCTTCTCTTTATCGGAAATCAACCCGCGCTCCAGGGACTCAGTATTTTTTTTTTGCGAAAACCTCAGATTTTTCTCAAATCAAGCCGCAGTCCTCCTTTGATTATATAAATCTCTCTTTTTTAAATAAATAAGCTGAAACTTTAAAATTGCATAGTAAATCACGGGAAAATCGTAAATTAGAAAATCAAGTTGTTCTGAAATCCTCACGAGTAGATCTATGCAATGCATCCATAATATGGCATGTTTTACTAATAATTTTTTCCTACAAATTTTTACCTACGCTTTTTAGGGGTAAAATCATATCGACTGAAACTTTAAAAATGCATAGTAAATCACAGAAAAATCATAAAATAGAAAAACAGCTTAATCTGAAATCCACACGAGTAGATCTATGCAACGCATCCATAATATGACATATCTTAGTACGAATTTATTCATAAAAAATTTTACCTATACTTTTTAGGGTTAAAATCATATCGACAGCTATTACAGCAATACGTCATTTTAAATAATAAAACTACTTTCATAAGGGAAGTACCCACACAACCTAACATCATATTTTGCTACAAAAAAACATTGTTCTCCTACATCTTTTCGTACTAGCTCTACACCAGTACTTCATTAAAGAAAATACCACCAAGGCTATATATTACCAAATTTCATAATTCGAGGTCGAATCCTCATTTCACAATTGCATTAACCTTCCAGCTACTTATGCTCCTCACTCCTTAATAAATAATTTAACACCTTCTTTGTTCACGACAAATATAATCAAAAAGATATGATAGTTCCATTTCAATACCCAAAATAATGTATAAACAAAATAATACCTTCATGATGACAGAATCCCGAAAATACATAAAAATCATAAAAAAAACTTTGCTGAGTTCCTCAACACTACACATACGCAATAGGTATATATAATATCATATGCATTGGTGAAACTTCACATGTTAAGCATTAGCTGTTGGAGTATGTGTTTAGGCCCATGAGGCTAAGGCCCATGTGGCCCATGTATGGAACCTATATAGCTACCCTTCTAGGGTTAGCCCAAGTTATGGAAAATCATTCCTCTAACATGGTATCAGCAGCCTAGGGTTAGGATTTCCTCTCCTCTCCTCCCTCTGCCCGCCGCACCTCCCTGGTGGCGCCGCCGCCGGCCCCAGCCACCATGGCCGGCGGCCCTTCCCCTCCCCCTTCTCTCTATTCTTACTTCCCATCCCATTCCACTCCTTCCTGGGCTCAGGTTTTGGCCGGCGCCACTGCTCCTGCCACTCATCCGGCCGGCGCAGCTCCTCCTGGCGCCCATCCCCCAGCCGCCGACGCCTCTCCTGGCGGCGCCGCCCTCCCTCTAGGCGCGGCTTTGCCGGCCGCCAACCCTCTCCTGCAGCGCCGCCCGCCCCCTACCAAACCACTCCAGCAGCGCCGCCCGCCCCCCACCCCTCCTGGCGCGGTTGCCGCTGCGGCTGCTCTGGGCGCCGTGGCCGCCCGTGCCCTGGCCTCCTCTCCCGGCCTTGGCGCGGTGGGGGACGCCGCAGAGGAGGTTGCGCCTGCGGGGGTGGTCCAGCCGGGGGAGGTCCAGCCGCTCCTCCATGCTGCTGCCGACCTTGGAGACCCTGCCGGCGCCACTGCTCATGCCGTTGGTCTCCAGACTGCCCCCTCGGTGGTCTCCATCTCCTGTGCGGCCCGGGTCCGGACTCTGCCCTCGCCGCCGCCCTCGTCGCTGCCCGAGCTGCTGCCGCGGAGGGACAGGCTCGTGTGCGCGCGGCTGCTCTCGTGTGGGAGCGCGAGCGCGACGCGGCCGACGCCCTGGCTCGCCAGATCGCCGAGGCGGAGCAGCTCCTCACTCCCCCCGCCTCCCGGGATGTTGGTGCCACATCCTCTGCCTCGCCGGGGCGCCCCATCTCCCACACCACCGTCCTCTGGCATGACCCGGCGGACCCGCTCGTGGCCCAGCTCCACTACCAGGCCGGGGGGTCCAGAACATTCGCCTTCTCGTCCCGGTCGTCCTCGAGCCGGAGTCGCCCTCCTACGCCCGCTGGCGGGATCTGGTGGTTCTCACTCTTCGCCGCTACGCCCTCGACGACCACGTCCTCGTCGACGCCTCGGTCGCCGTCCAGACGCCGTCGTGGCTCCATCTCGACAGCATCGTCCTCTCCTGGATCCTGGGGACGATCTCTCTGGACCTCCACGACCTCGTCCGCACCTCCCCTGACGCGTGCCGGGCGTGGCTTGCCCTTGAGGGTCAGTTCCTGGGCAACGCCGAGGCCCGGGCTCTGCGTCTCGACGCGAACTTCCGCACCTTCGTCCAGGGTGACCTCTCCGTCGGCGAGTTCTGCCGTCGGATGAAGGGCATGGCGGACTCCCTTGGCGACCTCGGTTGGCCCGTGGAGGATCGCATCTTGGTCCTCAACGTCCTTCGCGGGCTCAGCGACCGGTATGCCCACCTCCGGTCGTGGATCACCCGTCAGCGGCCCTTCCCCACCTTCCTGGAGGTCCGTGACGATCTTGTCATGGAGGAGCTCACGCAGGGTATCCAGTCGGGGTCTGCCGCTTCTCCGGGGTCCTCGACGGCTCTGGCAGCTACTCCACCGCGTCCGCCTGCTCCCCCGCGGTCGTCCGCTCCGCCACCGCCGTCTCTCCTGGACCCTCCTCCCTCCGGGCCGAGCGGAGGTGGGGGGGTCGTGGCGCTCGTCGTCGCCGTGGAGGGGGCCGCGGGGGTGGTCGGGGGGGTCACCCCCAGGCTCCGGCACCGGGTGGGCCACACGGGGGGGCACCATGGCCTTCGTTCCAGAACCCGTGGTCCGGTCGCATCTCCATGTGGCCCTACCACGCCACCGGGGCCGACACTCGTCCACCGGTGGCCATGCTCACCGGAGCTCCTCCTGCTGGTCCTCCACCCGGCGCCTTCCCTGCTACGCCGTGGGTTCCACCCTCCGGGACTCCACCGGGGGTCGCCAGTTGGGACCAGGCGGCCCTAGCTCGCTCGTTCAGCACCATGGGCCTGACACCTCCGGTCGGACCCGAGTGGATCGCTGATTCGGGGGCCACCTACCACACCACTCCTGACCCCGGTATACTTTCGTCGCTTCACTCTCCCTCTTCCTCTCTTCCTTCGTCTATTATGGTCGCAAATGGTTCTTGTATTCCAGTCTCGTCTGTGGGTACTGCCGGTGCTCATGGCTCCTTCCGTCTTCCTGATGTTCTTGTTGCTCCCTCTATGGTTCATAATCTTCTTTCTATTCGTCATTTTACAGCTGACAATTCTTGTTCTGTGGAATTTGACTCTTCTGGTCTTACTGTAAAGGATTTGGCTTCCCGGCGTCCTTTGCTCCGATGTGACAGTTCCGGGCCCCTTTACACCCTTCGCTTCCCGGTGGCTCCTTTGTCTTCTTCGCCGCCCGTTTTGTCAGCTGCCTTCGTCGCTTCTACTTCCTCTACTACCTGGCACCGGCGCCTCGGCCATCCTGGACGTGATGCCCTGATACAGCTCAGTCGTAGCTCCGGTCTTCCATGTACTCGAGCTCATGATGAGCAACTGTGTCATACGTGCCAATTGGGCCGACATGTTCGTCTTCCTTTTTCTAGTTCTACTTCCCATGCGGCCCGTATTTTTGATCTTGTACATTGCGACCTATGGACATCTCCTATTCTGAGTATTTCCAGTTATAAGTACTATCTTGTGGTTGTTGATGATTTTTCGCATTATTCGTGGACATTTCCTCTCCGTGCGAAGTCAGATACGTTTACCACGCTCCTTCACTTCTTTACTGGGTGTCTACATAGTTCGGCCTCACCATCAAGGCCGTCCAGTGTGACAATGGTCGCGAGTTTGATAACTCCACCTCCCGAGCTTTCTTCCTCTCTCACGGTGTTCAGTTGCGCATGTCTTGTCCATACACCTCTTCGCAAAATGGCAAGGCTGAGCGGATGATTCGCACCACCAACGACACCGTGCATACCCTTCTGTTTCAGGCCTCTCTTCCTGCTCGATTATGGGCTGAGGGCCTGCACACCTCCACCTACCCTCTTAACCGCCTTCCTTCCGCTGCCTGTCCCGCTCCCACACCTCACCACGCCCTCTTCGGTACCCCGCCTCGGTACGATCACCTCCGCGTGTTTGGGTGTGCCTGTTACCCCAACACCGCTGCCACTTCTTCTCACAAGCTGGACCCTCGCTCCACGCTCTGTGTCTTCCTCGGGTACTCCCCGGATCACAAGGGGTACCGGTGCTTTGACCTTACGTCCCGACGGGTTCTCATCTCTCGCCATGTGGTGTTCGATGAGTCCGTCTTTCCCTTTTCCAGCACTACCACCCCTCCGGTCCCTGACCCTCCCATCCTGTTTCCCACTGACCCGGTGGTCCAGCCACCTTTTTCGTGGTCTCCTGCAGGTACCGCTTCGCCGCGCTCCGGGCCGGCCACCTATCCCAGATCCCCAGAGGGTCCGGGCCCGTCGTCCTCTGGCGTGGCCCCGTCCTCTCCGATTGGTGCAGACCCGGGGCCTTCGTCCCCGTTTCTGCCCCGGGGGGGTCGTGCCGGTCGCCGACGCCGGATCCCGTCCCGGCACCTCCGTCGAGGTTCGCCGCGCCGGTACGGGTGTACCAGCGCAGGCCGCGGCCGCCGCCGCTCGCGGTCCCTTCTCCGCCGGGGACACCGACACCACCGCCGCAGTCCCCGCCGGCTCGTGGTGCCCCGCCGGTCTACCACCCGCCGCTGCTTCACCGACACCCGCGGCATGTTCACCCGATGGTGACACGGCACGCGGCTGGCACACTGCCGCCTCGTGCCCTCGAGGCTTCGACCGGCGAAGCGGTGGTCTCCCCGGTACCCTCTTCCGTCTGCGACGCCCTGTTGGACCCTTACTGGCGCCGTGCGATGGCTCTCTCGAGCGCTACAAGACTTGATGGGTCCTCCGGGGTTTCACTCAGCGACCGGACGTCGACTACGATGAGACCTTTAGCCCGGTGGTCAAGCCGGCCACCGTCCGTACCGTGCTCTTGCTGGCGCTTGCTCGGTCTTGGCCCGTCCACTAGCTGGACGTCCAGAACGCCTTCCTCCACGGCCTTCTTACCGAGACGGTGTACTGCAGTCAGCCGGCGGGGTTCGTCGATTCCACCCGTCCTGACATGGTCTGCCGGCTCAACAGGTCCCTCTACGGCCTCAAGCAGGCACCTCGGGCGTGGAACCACCGGTTTGCTGCTTTCTTGCTGACCCTGGGGTTCGTGGACGCCAAGTCTGATACGTCCCTGTTCGTCTACCACTATGGGGCTGACACTGCATACTTGCTGCTCTATGTTGATGACATTGTCCTCACGGCATCCAGCGAGCCTCTTCTCCGCAGGATCATCGCCGCTCTCCAGCAGGAGTTCGCGATGAAGGATCTGGGTGAGCTCCACCACTTCCTCGGGGTCACAGTTGAGCACCGTCCTGCCGGGTTACTCCTTCACCAGCGGCAGTACACTCGGGACATCCTGGAGCGGGCTGGGATGACTGACTGCAACCCCTGCTCCACTCCGGTCGACACTCAGGGCAAGCTGTCTGAGGTTGAGGGACCCCCGGTGGCCGATCCCACTGCGTACAGGAGTCTCGCTGGGGCCCTTCAGTACCTCACCTTCACCCGGCCGGACATCACCTATGCAGTTCAGCAGGTCTGTCTTCATATGCATGACCCCCGGGAGGCTCACCTCACGGCTCTCAAGCGCCTCCTCCGCTACCTCCGGGGCACGCTCGACTACGGCCTCCTCCACCGACCTCGTCGTCTACACCGACGCTGACTGGGCGGGGTGCCCGGATACTCGCCGCTCCACCTTCGGCTACGCCGTCTTCCTGGGCGGCAACCTGGTGTCCTGGTCGTCAAAGCGCCAACCGGTGGTCTCCCGGTCCAGCGCCGAGGCGGAGTACCGCGCCGTTGCTAACGGCGTGGCGGAGGCCGTCTGGCTCAGGCAGCTGCTTGCTGAGTTACACACTCCGCCCTCACGGAGCACACTGATCTACTGCGACAATGTCAGTGCGGTCTACCTCTCCACCAACCCTATCCAGCACCAGCGGACGAAGCATGTGGAGATCGACCTCCACTTTGTCCGTGATCGGGTAGCCATGGGCGAGGTGCGGGTCCTTCACGTTCCGACGACCTCCTAGTTCGCGGACATCTTCACCAAAGGCCTCCCGTCCTCGACCTTCGCCGAGTTTCGCTTCAGCCTCAACATCACCGGTGGCTAGTTGCGTCTGTGGGGGGGGTTGTGTGTGTTCTTTCTTGTTCAGCCTCGAACTCCGCTGCGCCGGTAGTTCAGACTGCGGGGGGTGTTGGAGTATGTGTTTAGGCCCATGAGGCTAAGGCCCATGTGGCCCATGTATGGAACCTATATAGCTACCCTTCTAGGGTTAGCCCAAGTTATGGAAAATCATTCCTCTAACATTAGCGATTTATTTATAAATAATTAATAGAGTTAATTTCTTCATTCAAATTGCTATCTTAAAGCCTCACTAACCCTGCTTTATTTTTTAAAAAAAGGGTTCACTGGCCTTGCTACGAATGTGTAGCGTGGCAAAGCCGCGCGTAGTTTCTAGTACCATTAACTGGATCCCCATCCCCACTCCCCCCCCCCCCCCGGCCCTCAGTTCATGATGTAAAACCATAATATGTCCTTTTCTTCTAGCATGCATGGTGATCTTGCTTGATGCAAATGTAAGATGTGGCCTTTCATTCTTGCAAACACTCCTGCAGTTTTAACATTTGAGTTTTTAAGTTCTCTACAATGTTGAATTCACACTTTATCTCTTGTTTGCATCATTATCACTCTAGAATATTGGAGCAAGACCATGTATTGAAGCTGTTCTGCAGGCTGTTGCGTTTGAGAGCAGTTTATGGTGTACTGCTGGGGCTTTAGCGCTCCAGGAGACCAGAAGCTGATCCTAAGGTCGCTCGCCATGGTCAATTAATCCTCTTATATAGCGGAGGTGCTGGTGGTGGTCGTTTGTAGTGTTTGGTGGCGCGTCTTTAGCTAATCCTTCGCTAGGCGTGTGTGTGCTGGGTTGGGAGAAGGCATTCTGCCTCTGTCCCTTGTTTTATTCTCTTTTCTTCTTAATGAAATGACATGCATCTCTCCTGCGTAGTTCGAGATTTTTTTTAAACATGGTTTTGTATTACAGTATGATTTCAAGTAAGGCTGAGGCAGTTGTACTGCCCAATGGACAAAATTATGTAGATCTGAAGTTAGTTGTGCACTATGTTGCTAGTTTTTGTTGACTGCACTAGTTGACACACCAACACCATAAAGGACCAAAACTGGTATTGGTTTTTATCCTTGTTTGCATGTCATGTTGGGAAAACTTCACTTCAGTGACTGAATTGCAGTTTCTTGTTATTATTGCTGAGAAATTTCTAAAAGGGTTATATCAATTAGTTCTAGGAGGAAAATAACATTTTTTTTAACGGTTGGGTTACTTTACCTATTGTTGGGTGTTGTATACATTTGGCACTTGGTTCGATTGTGATAGACAATAGCCTAGCAGGCTTGGATTCCTTAAGATGAGTTTACAGAAGAGATTACATATAAATAGAGAGGAGGAGGGTAGCCCAAAGGGCCAGCCGAGTCCCAAGGGGCCAGCAGGGTGTGAACCCGTCCCAAGCTAGCTAGGAGATTACACAAGTAACTAGGGGATTACAGTAAATAGCAATTAATTCTAACACCCCCCCGCAGTCAGATCGTCGGTGGAGCGAACGTTCAGACTGGAGCGAAAATCCATGAAGACGGAGGAAGGGAGCCCCTTGGTGAAGACATCGGCGAACTGCGACGTGGTGGGCACATGAAGAACCCGGACTGCACCCATGGCGACACGTTCACGGACGAAATGAAGGTCGATTTCCACGTGCTTGGTGCGCTGATGTTGAACGGGGTTGGTGGAGAGGTAGCAGGCGCTGACATTGTCGCAGTAGATGAGGCATGCAGAGTCCAGGGGATGGTGAAGTTCCTGGAGCAGTTGTCGCAGCCAAGTGGCTTCAGCGACGCCGTTGGCAACAGCCCGATACTCTGCCTCGGCGCTGGACCGGGAGACAGTGGGCTGCCGCTTGGATGACCAGGAGACTAGGCTGCCCCCGAGGAAGACGGCGTAGCCGGAGGTGGAGCGGCGGGTGTCCGGGCAGCCGGCCCAATCAGCGTCGGTGTAGACACGGAGCTGTGTTGGGGCTGTTCGGGGAATGATCAACCCATGGCTGAGGGTGCCCTGAAGATAGCGAAGGATCCGCTTGGCAGCGACAAGGTGAGTTTCCCGCGGATCATGCATATGAAGGCACACTTGTTGGACGGCATAGGCAATGTCGGGCCTGGTGAAGGTGAGGTACTGGAGGGCACCCACAAGGCTACGATAAGCAGTGGGATCAGCAACAGACGGGCCGGCATCAGCTGGTACTTTTGCACAAGTGTCAACTGGAGTGGAGCAAGGCTTGCAATCGCTCATGCCATGGCGAGCAAGTATGTCCAGAATGTACTGACGTTGTGAAAGGAGAATAGAATCCCTGTGGCGCTGAACTGCAACGCCAAGAAAGTGATGCAGGGGTCCAAGATCTTTCATGGCGAACTCCTTTTTCAGAGCAGCAATGACACGGTGAAGGAGTTGCTGAGATGAAGCCGTAAGGACAATGTCATCCACATATAGGAGCAAGTAGACTGTCTCTGTGCCACGGCTGAATATGAAGAGAGATGTGTCTGACTTGGCTTCATTGAATCCCAGAGAGATCAGAAAGGAGGCAAAGCGGCTGTACCAGGCCCGCGGGGCTTGCTTCAAGCCGTAGAGGGATTTGTTGAGTCTACAGACATGATCTGGAAGTGCAGGATCAGCGAACCCAGTAGGCTGAGAGCAGTATACTGTTTCTGAAAGAGTCCCGTGGAGGAAAGCGTTTTTCACATCAAGTTGATGAATCGGCCAATCCCTGGAGTGTGCCACCGTGATGACTGTCCGAACAGTGGCTGGCTTGACAACCGGACTGAAAGTTTCATCATAATCAACACCGGGGCGTTGAGTGAATCCCCGAAGTACCCAACGAGCCTTGTATCTCTCCAATGAGCCATCGGCATGGAACTTGTGTTTGAAAATCCATTTTCCAGTAACAACATTGGCCTTGGCAGGGCGGGGGACGAGGTCCCAAGTGTGATTGTCCTGAAGAGCAGCATATTCATCTTCCATGGCCTGGCGCCAATGAGGATCAGCAAGGGCATCTCGACAGGACCGCGGTAGGGGAGACAAGGCCTCGGTATGCAAGGCGAGGCGAGGCTGCCGGTAGCCTATTTTTCCACGGGTCGCCATGCCGTGGGAGTTGGCAACCGGCGGAATGGAAACAGCACCAGCAGGAACCGGAGGATCGCTCTTGACATAGCGAGGTGGAGAAGGGACCATGCTGGAACGTCGAGGAGGGGCTCCTGCCGGGCGCTCGGGTGGAGGTGCAGGAGCAGGAGCACGCCTGCTGTAGACATGAATAATAGGCGGCTTCTGAGGCGCAATCACCGGGGGGAGGGCGCGCCGGCTGTAGACGTGGACGACGGGTGGAGCCGGCGCCTGTATAGGGGGCGCCTGTACAGAGGACGCCAGGGACCCCCTGGACACAGCCGATGGTGCCGGGGTGGAGGGCGCTGGCAGCACCGGGGCCCTAGACGCCGGCGTGCCTGTGCGTGCCAGAGATGGTGCCAGAGGCACCGACTGGGAGGGGGCAGCAGCGCCGGGTGTACCTGCAGGAAGAGGAGACACTAGAATAGTGTCGTCGTCAGTTAGAAAGTCAAGTTCCTGCTGAGGAGGGGATGGCCGGCTGAGGGAAAAGGGAAACGTTGTTTCGTCGAAGACAACGTGCCGGGAAATGATGACGCGGTTGGTGTTGAGGTCGAGACACCGATAGCCCTTGTGATCCGGTGAATAACCAAGGAAAGCACAGAGGGTGGAGCGGGGGGCAAGCTTGTGAGGAGTGGTGGCAGAAAGGTTGGGGTAGCATGTGCATCCGAAGGCACGAAGATCATGATAGGAGGGGAGGGTGCCATGGAGGGCGAAAAAAGGGGTGCTCATGTTTAGAGTTTTGGTGGGAAGACGATTGATGAGATAGGTGGCAGTGGCTAGAGCGTCAACCCAGTAAGAGGGGGGCATGGAAGCTTGGAAGAGGAGGGTGCGGGTGACGTTATTGACGGTGCGGATCATGCGCTCAGCTTTCCCGTTTTGCTGGGAAGTATAGGGACACGACATGCGGAGAGTGGTGCCGTGAGCAAGAAAGAAAGCACGAGAGGCTGAGTTGTCAAACTCGCGACCGTTGTCACATTGGACTGATTTAATGGTGCAGCCGAATTGGGTAGACACATGAGCGAAGAAATTAGAAATTGTGGGGAATGTATCGGACTTAGCGCGAAGAGGAAAAGTCCAGAGGAAATGAGAGCAATCATCAAGAATAACTAAATAATATTTGAAACCAGAGACACTAACAACAGGAGATGTCCACAGGTCACAATGGATTAAATCAAAATTCTTGGCTGCTCTAGATAGCGAAATAGAAAAAGGGAGACGAATATGACGCCCAAGCTGACAGGCGTGGCAGAGTGAGTCATCTTCAGGCTTGCTGCACACAATGGAGGAGGACTGCGCAAGGGACTGAAGAGTGGCCTTGCCGGGGTGACCAAGGCGCCTGTGCCAGATAGTCGGTGAAGGAGTGGCGACAAGGGCACAGGAGCCAGTGGAGGATGAAGGGAGCTGAAGAGTGTAGAGAGGCCCCGCGCTGTTACATCTGAGGAGGGTGTTCCGGGTACGGAGATCCTTCACAGAAACACCAAGAGGGTCAAATTCGACAGAAACACAATTGTCAGTAGTGAATTTTCGAACCGAAAGGAGATTTCTGATAATGTCGGGAGCTACAAGGACATTGTCGAGGCGAAAGGGTCCAGGAAGGACAGAATAGCCGGTGCCAATAACAGGAAGGGTGGCACCGTTGCCTACGACAATGGAGGAGGGAAAGGAAGAGAATGGTGTAGCGGTGACCATACCAGGGTTGGCGGTGATGTGGGAGGAGGCACCCGAGTCGATCACCCAATCCGAGGAATTCGGTGGTGGGGTGAGGGAGACGGTGCTGAAGGCGCTGGCAAGACCCTCGGGCGTCCAGGGCGCCCAAGCAAGGGGTGCCTGAGGGGACTGTGGGTAGTGGGACCCGGAAGCCGGCGGTGGAGCGAAGTATGCCGGTGGCACGCCGGCCACCAGAGCCTGCTGTAGAGGTGCAGGCTGGACAGCGCGTGGTGGAGGGCCACGGGCACTGCCGGCGATGGACCCTGGCCACATGTGGATAGAGCCGGTCCAGGGGTTGAGCAGCGAGGGCCACTGTGGTGTGGCTGGGGCAGTACCGCCCTGTGTACTGCTTTGGGAGCCGCCAGAGCCGCGCCCACCGCGGCGGCGGCGGCCGCGGTTGCCACTGGATTGCTGTCCAGCAGCAGCATGATGTCCAGCAGCAGTCTGATGGCCAGCAGTGGCCTGATGATGGCGTGGAGGCACAGGCACAGGTGAGGACGAAGTGGGCGGCCTGATGGAGGGCGCAGCGACGAGAGCCGAAGGAGAGGCAGAGGGTGTTCCCATGTTGAGCTCGGCCAAACGGAGGTCAGCACGAACATCGGCGAAGGATGGGAACGGCCGCTGGCGAGTGACGAGCTGGGACATGAACTGGAAGCGTTCATTGAGACCCCGCAGAACATTCAGCACCAGAGTTCGGTCCTGGATGGGCTCGCCGAGGTCGGCAAGGGCATCCGCCATGCCCTTCATCTTGCGGCAGTAGTCATCGATGGAGAGGGCACCTTGGCAAAGAGTGCGAAACTCGGCGTCGAGGAGCATGGCGCGGGACTCGCGATTGTTGAGGAACTGTTGTTCAATCCCGAGCCATGCTGCCCGGGCGGTGAGGCCGTCGTGCTCATGGATGACGTCCAAGAGGTCGGCGGAGATGATGTTGAAGAGCCAAGAGAGGACGACGCAGTCCATGCGCGACCACACCGGATCGTAGGGGCGGGAGTCGTCGCTAAGGACGTGATCCTTCAAGGCGAAGCGGCCGAGGATGAGGAGGACGTAGCCGCGCCACTTGGAGTAGTTGGAGGATTGAAGATCAAGAACGATGGGGATTAGGTTCTTGATGTTCTGGACGGCAGCAGCTTGAGTGTGGAGGTGGGCGATGGCCGCTGCTTCAGAGGAAGCGGAGTGGACGTCGTCATCCTCAGGATCGGCGTCGTCGTCCAGATGTTCGGTGCGGAGGCGATCCCGGAGGGCCGCGGCCTGCTGCTCCAGGGTATCTGCGTGCGCGCGCTCTTTGTCAAGAGCAGCAGCAGCGACGCGGACACGCTCCTGGGCAGCGGCGGCGGACTTGAGAAGGGCAGCTTCTTCCTCAAGCTGCTGGCTGCGCTCTGTGTTGGTGGAGCGCAGAGAGGAGGCCTCATCCTCCAGGCGCTTGGCAGCAGAGAGGGCTTCGTCGCGGAGCTTGGCCGCGGTAGCCATGGCGGAGGAGCTGGAGGTGGCCATGGGCGCGCAGCAGCAGCAGAGGGCGTGCGCACAGCCTGGGGCGGGTGGAGTGGGAGCGGAAGCAGAAGGATCGATGTTTTAGTCTGATACCATGATAGACAATAGCCTAGCAGGCTTGGATTCCTTAAGATGAGTTTACAGAAGAGATTACATATAAATAGAGAGGAGGAGGGTAGCCCAAAGGGCCAGCCGAGTCCCAAGGGGCCAGCAGGGTGTGAACCCGTCCCAAGCTAGCTAGGAGATTACACAAGTAACTAGGGGATTACAGTAAATAGCAATTAATTCTAACAGATTGGATGGCTCTGCCTTTTGTTAAGTTGTTTCGCTTTCTTCAGGTTCTTTGACAGTTCAAGTGGTTGTGTAAATATTATTGATTGTTCCTGTGCACTGTGAGATTTAGCTTCGTGTTAGCTGATGCAAACGCCACCTGTCAGTATTATACTTTTCTGCTTGTAAATTGTATTAACATCAGACATTTCATTTTGGATACAGCAAATTCAGTGATATCTATGATAAAGATCACTTTGTACAACGTCTACAAAATGATGTTCGAGTAGTCGACAAAATTCCGGATTTTATAATGGAGCGGTTTGGTCATAATCTCAGCAATGTGTTCAATTTCAAGATAAAGGCTTGGGCACGCATTCAATATTACAAAGATGTTGTTCTTCCAAAATTAGTTGAAGAAAGGTGAGTTTAAATACAGTTACTACTCGAATCTTCTGTTATCTTGGCACACAAAAAAAAAATCCCTCGCTGGCTACCCTAAAAATAGTGGCAGGCTGCGGACTTGTGGCACCTTTGGTTTGGGTAGTTGCAGTGGTTGGCAGCCCATTGGGTTTGGGTATGACCCAGGTTACAATGCAGCCCCATAGGGTGAAGCCAGGGTTCGGTAGTTTTATCGGTTGGTTTGACTTACGTTCTTTCTCGGAGTAAAAACCGTGGGGGTGGTCTTCCCCATCAGTTGCTTACATTCCATATGATTTAACTGGAGTACTAATTCAAATGTTATAGCTTTATTAATTGGTAACACAACCTCTGTATCTGATTACTATCATTTACTGTAAAATAGAGAGCACTTCTAGTATGTTGGATATGAATTTGATATTAAACTTGACATGGGAATCTGTAAAAACATATATGATATATTTATAACCACTACAACCTTTTTATTGGACTTGCTATAATATTGATATATAGTTAACGTAGGATATCCTATATTAAAAATCATTAGTGGTGTTTGGAGCATCTCTTCAACTATATCCTGCTAAATTTATTCTAGAAGGATACTACCTCTTTGTTCCTGAAACTTATCTGCAGCAACCATTCCTCTGACTCGATCAATTCTTTCATTCTTTGCCATCAAAAGTTTCTGTGACCTGTTGCTTGTGGAAGCTGACTTTCAAGGACTACTAAATTGTTGACACCCCCTTTAATGATGGAATTAGGTGTGAAATCATTTCCCTGTTTACAAGGGCACTACGACTTAGCTAGGAGTTTCTATTTTGTTAAGTATCATGAAGTGTTCAATTCAATTATAATGCATTTCTTTTTGATGCTATGCTCTTTAGTGCAGATTCATCAGGATTTCTCCTTTTGCCAACCGACTCTCGTTTGATGCACCTTCTGCTGTTCAACGGTTGAGATGCTTGGCAAACTTTGAAGCCTTAAAATTCTCTAAACCAATTGTGTCTTTGTCTGAAACCTTAGTTTCTCGAATGAGAGATAAAAGTGTTGCAAGTGATGGAAAATATATCTCAGTGCATCTTCGTTTTGAGGAGGTTGGATCTCTTTCATAAAATTCAATGCTTATATGTTTGGGAACCAAGGATCCACCATTATGTATTTGACTCTTGTGCGTAATATGCTGCCAGTGTTCTGAAGTAAGTGTGGCATCTGCTACTTGTCATCTTGCAGGATATGATTGCCTTCTCATGTTGTGTATACGATGGTGGTGATGAGGAGAAGAAGGAAATGGATGCAGCCAGAGAAATAGGTTGGAGAGGGAAATTTACTAAGAGAGGACGGGTAATAAGACCAGGAATGATCAGAATGAATGGAAAATGTCCTCTTACACCTTTGGAGGTATGTCAGTATCTAATATCAGAATGTAGAACAATTGCTGTTATTGACATTTCAGAAATTTGCTCTCAAGCACATTTTGCTGGTCCATGCTTTGTTCATTTTCTTTTATTCAGTTTAAAACAAATTCATTCAGTATCAGGCAGAATTTGTCTTGAGAAGCTTATCTTGTGATGTTTAGGTTGGGTTAATGCTTCGTGGAATGGGTTTCAGCAATAAGACTGCAATCTTTTTGGCATCTGGAAAGATTTACAGAGCAGAGAAGAACATGGCTTCTCTTCTTGAAATGTTTCCTCTCCTACAGACAAAAGAGACACTAGCATCAGAAAAGGAACTTGCTCCATTCAAGGTAGGAACTGCAGGGTTAGCTACATTTTTTGTTATGTACTTCCATACCTTGGTTGTTCTGAAACGACTCACTACTGCCAGAATTTCTCCTCAAGGATGGCTGCTGTTGACTATAGTGTTTGTGCCCAAAGTGAAGTTTTTGTGACCACACAAGGTGGAAATTTCCCGCATTTCCTTATGGGTCACAGGAGATACTTGTATGGTGGGCATTCAAAAACAATTAAACCAGACAAAAGAAGGCTTGCCGTACTCTTTGATAATCCACGTATAGGGTATGATAACACTATTTGCCCGTAGTGATGTTTTGGTTTATCTTGAGCTCTAAACACTTGACCATCTTGTTTGTTAAAATCATACTTCTCATTTATGTGCAGGTGGAAGGCATTGAAGCGGCACTTGCTTAATATGAGAGCGCACAGCGATGCCAAGGGGATTGAAATGAAAAGACCAAACGAATCCATATATACCTTTCCATGTCCTGACTGCATGTGCCGCTTGAACAGAACAGAACACTCGAAATCCAAACACAGTAGATAGTATCTCGTAGTTGCATTTCCATACTAGCCCTATTCTTTCTGACATCCAGTTTAGTTTGTTCATTCATTTGCTGTGCGGCTTTTCATTACTTCATCTACAAGCATACTTGCCAGTTGTCACAGCATTAAAAGCAATATATTCTCCCTATGTAGCGGTTTTTCCTTGTATAGCATATGCCAGCATGGAAACCCCAGATTCCTCCGTGGAGTATTAGACCAATTGTGATGCTAACTATACATTAGCTGACTATGATCCTCAACAACAGATCTGACTCCAGTAGGATAAGGATACTATCCATTGTCAATGAAGTATCAAATGGTTTTGGGTAGTATTGCTGTTGTACATGGTTCATTAGCAGTCTGTCATCATGTACAAATTTTGAATGGAAGACAGGCATTGTAAAAAAAATTCTCATCTTGCCCAAAAAAATGGCATTGTTGCAATAGTCTCCTGTATTCTTTTAGCTAGGTCTTCACTGTTGTAATTGTCTCTGACACTTCTATTCACAATTCTGACAATGGAAACTGCCCAGTGGAATTTGATTCTTGCTTCATCAGTATAGAGGCAAGGTATCTGCTTATTTGCAATAATGTGTTCAGAAGCTGCTTTGGTGAGGTTTAATTGTCATTATCCGATGGTCAGGCATCTGAGAGTGAGCTCCAGGTAAGTTCCGTCGTGCCTAGAGATGGCAATCCTACTTGCCGATGTGGGTACCCACGAGTGTGGGTGTTGGTACAAAATTTCACTCGTGGGTATAAGTATGGATATAAGATTCTACCCATTGGTCTATGTGTGGATATATTATTTGACATGTTAGTATTTAAAATATAAATGATTTCATCTATTCTAGTTATAATCTTATGCTCTACAACTTTGCCAAAAGAAGTATAGCCAAATTCTAAATAGATTTTGAATTAGAGGATTAAAGTCTATTTAATCCAAAACCCTAATTTTGAAGAGTTATTTTAAAAGCATAATTTGGCAAAATAATGAATATAAACTTTGCTCCAATTTGCATCCTAATTATTTCTACGTTGTTCTAGTGGTCAAACAAGAACAAACATTGCATAACAAGCATAAACATGGCATCACACCTATTGAAACAAAGCATAACACTACATGTTTCATTAGCAAGTTTCAACTTTATATTTCATGTGATGCTTATGTATGCATAATGATGCTTATGCTCATGATGTGCAGATGTTTAATGCATGCTTAACACTAGGGTTGTTACAGGTGGGATCAAGAATCACAAAGTCATGTTTGGTTACATCCCACTATCATTGATTGAATCAAGGTACACCTTCATCTTTCTTTTTCAATCATCAAATGAATTTGTGTCATCAAAGAAAGGTGGTTTTCTCCCAACATGGTTGAACACAACGTGAACCATAATTTGAACACCGAGGTTGTTAAGCCTTGATTAAATAGTGACTATGGCTCTGATACCACTTGAAAGGTCCTAATTGGCTAGAGGGGGTGAATAGCCTAATTGGCTATAAAGCTTTTTACACTAGCTCTAACAACTTTTGCAAGCCACTTATCCCAACAATTCTAGTTGCTATAATCTCTAAGTCAATCAATGGCTAAGTCACTATGAGCTTTCAAAAGCTAACTACACTAAAGAGCTCAACTAGGTGAGAAGCTACACTAGCAAAGGTAAGACAAGCTTTCAAAACTAATTACACTAAAGATAAGAGTGAGGTGATTATACCTCCGCGTCGAGGGATGTATCAATCACAATATGAATATCAATCAATCACTAGGAGAATACCAAATGGCAAGAGACAACCGATTTTTCTTCCGAGGTTCATGTGCTTGCCGGCACGCTAGTCCCCGTTGTGTCGACCAACTGAAAGCCCAAGTTTGGTTTTGGTAATTAATGACACCAAGTTGCTAATGCCATGTGTTAAGTGTTTTGAGTTAGGCATAAGCAACACATGTGATAAAGGTGTACGTGGCAAGGAGTGGTGGCCACAAGATCACAAAGAGATGGTGCATGGACATGAAATGTTGATCATGATGGAATGCACATAATATGATGGACATGATGATCAAGTGGAAGAGAAGGATCTAGGAGCGCAAGGCAAAGGTATAACCATAGGGTTTTCCTTTTACCGGTCTAAGATGAGTAGAGAAGTGATTGACCGGATTTAGGATACATAGCTGACTATCAAGAGGGGCAATCACGGTTAACTCGGGAATCAAGTGCCACTAGATCAATGTCTTGAGCATATGCATTAGAATCTAGTTGAGAGCTAATATAACGCCTTGAAAAATGTTTGTGAAATGCTAACACACATGCACATGGTGGTGTACACTTGGTGGTGTTGGCACATTTGCAAAGGCGGTGGTGTTTAAGCGGTAGTAAGGGGTTTGGGGTTCGCTCGGCGGGATTCAGGCGTTTTCGAGGAAATGAAATGCCTATTTTCTATTGCGCCGGAGGCGAGAAAAGGTGGCGAAAGTCCGAATTGTTTTTCACTGAAAAACGGCGATCGGACGCTGCACCGGACGCGGTCCCGGTTTGACCGGACGCGTCCGGTCAGTTCAACGCGGCGCGGACACTAGGGTTTGTGACCGGACGCTGGTCTGGCCTGACCAGCGCGTCCGGTCAGTTCTCCTATGCGCAGAAGGAGAGCGCGTGACCGGCGCGTCCGGTCCCTCGCGGAACCGGAGCGTCCGGTCAGGCGTCCAGAGGAGCGGAGTGCTGATCGGACGCGCGGCGCGTCCGGTCACGTGCGATCGGACGCGTCCGGTCTCAACGGGAGCTTACTGGAACGCGACCGGACGCTGGCACTGTCGCGTCCGGTCAAACGGTTGAGCGCGTCCGGTCACGGCAACGGCTAGTTCTGACGCACACTGTTCACTCTTGTCCTGTAGTGACCGGACGCGTCCGGTCACCCTGACCGGAGCGTCTGGTCAGCGCGATTTCAACTGAGTCGTCCGGTAACGGCTAGCTGCGTACCCCTTCGTTATAAATAGACGTTGGCTGGGGTTTGAGGGCATCTCTTGCACATTTTGAGACCTAGAGACATCCTTTGAGCTAGAGAACAACCCCTCCACTCATCTCTTTGCATAGTTGCACATCTTGAGTGAGATTGAGTGAGATTCAAGTGCATTGCTTGAGAGTTGCATTCTAGAGGCACTTGATCTTTGAGTTGCTGCGGATTTCTTGTTACTCTTCCGTGTTTCCCGACACGGTAGACGGATTGGAGCAGCGGAGGTGATTGAGCTCGCAATTGGAGATTGTTGGAGCCCTCACCAAGTGTTGTAAGGGGTTCTTGATCCTTCCCCGCGGGAGTTCGCAAATTGGATACTCTAGTGAAGCTCGTGGCTTGGAGGATCCCCATCTTGTGTGCGGTTGTGCGGCGCCCGCCGAGGGCTCGACTCTTGATAGTCGATTAGCTCGCGAACCGACAAGTGGGTGCATCGCCACAACGAGGAGTAGCTTGCCGGGAAGCAAGTGAACCTCGGTAAAAAATCTTGTGTCATCTCTTTGCCGAGGATTTCTCTTGTGGTTGATTATTGTGATTGATTCTTCGAGTGCATTACTTCTCTACATCGTTGGTATAAGAATCAAGTCACTTGCTCTTTACTTTCTTGTACTATTCCTAGTGTAGTTTGCTTAGTGTAGCTTTTATCACATAGGAGTAAGTAGCTTAGTGACTTAGTCTTGTTGGTGTGTATTAGAGATCATAGCCTTGCTTCACTAGAATTGTATAGGTGGCTTGCATAGTGTAGTTGAGCTAGTGCTAGATTAGCTTAGCCATCTTTTATACTAACGTGGTTGTTTAGTGAAGCTTGTAGATTTTTAAATAGGCTATTCACCCCCCCTCTAGCCATTTGGACCTTACACCAACACTTGGTGGTTGTCACAAAACCTCCTAATTATGATGACCCACATGTACCTGTCATCGTCATAATGACCTCTGACAGCTGTACTTATATTCCTCATAACTTAAAAGGCATGATTTCCTCCGAATAGGATCCAATCACAGGAGTATTACAATATTACAACAGTTTATTCAAAATATCAACAGAGTAAAGTAGTGGAAGTCTTACAATAACTTAAGTTTACAAACCACAGTTTCCAAACTTCAAACCTTATGTAGCATTATTACAAATTGATAGTAGAGAAGTATCAGTAGTAACTTTATTACAATCATACAAACGAAGTGCCTTGCCCAGAGGCCACACAGTCTACTCGTCGTCACTTTCTTCAGCCACAACGGTCATGCAACAAGGCTCAAAGCAGACTTGTTCATGAACCACACCTACAACAAGGGTTCAACAAACCCTGAGTACGAGAGTACTCAACAAGACTTACCCGACTAAGAAAAAGACTTCAAGGACATGCTAGCTTTAGGGAATCAAGGTACGGGTATTCCAGAATCAAATTTTCTTTTGCAGAAAAACTTACTAAAGTAAGTCCTTACCTTCAATATTTTACTTTTACCATTGATGGTTCATTAACTAATTCTAAGTGATCCTAATCTAGATCAAAGTAATCCTCATCAAGACCTTTCTGATTCTCTTTTAATTCCAGTTCTTAACTACGATGTTGGTACAAGGCCAAGACTCCTTTCTCGTGAAGCAACGACGATTCGAACCGCTTCATTTACCTAGCTGGGGATTTCTAACCACACGACATATGTAGAACCGAATCTTACATATATCAACTCTTACCCGAGTAACCCAAAACCAGAACGTGTCCATCGTCACCCGAGAGCACAGTACTCCTCGAACCTGGCCTAATTCTAGCCCCGAGGGTACACGCTACTCTCGTCATCTCTCTACTCCCAGTGCGAGGTTAGACGTTCTTGTAATGGAATAGTCGAAGTAAGTCTTACCCGACATGGGTACATGGCCAGTACTAATAAAAACTCCATGACGCGAGGGCCAACAACGTACGGTCCTTAACTGATAAGACGGAAACACTACATTGAGACTTCTTTCCCAATGCAAGTTAGCAGTGGCCAAACCACCCGTCCGATCACACAAGTTCATTCTCATATTTCATTATTCATTAAGTATGCCGTCATGGCCTTGTAAACATTAATTTAAAAATCTTAACTCATAAGCATAGCGAAGCATACTACGCGTTTTCAGTAAAACAGGTATCAAGGGTGATATCGCAATAATCAAGGATGACAATGCAACAATTGGGTTATCACTCAACTCCTAATTACTTAATGCAGTAAACCATAGTATAAATAATAAAGATTTGTAAATCTCAAGGTAGGTTTAAATGCACCGGGGCTTGTCTTGCTCTGACGCGACGACTAACTCAGGCTCAAAGACTCCGACTTATGGTCCGGAACCCACCGACGACAACTCTTCTCCGAAGACTTGCTCGCTAACTTCAACTTCTTCGAAAGCGGGAACTACACGAGTATAGAACATGCTTCAACATGATGCAGTGATAAATATGATGCTTGATAATGATATGCCACAGTTTACGACTTAAGTACAATTTTCCTTCGCGGTACAGTCGCAAAACAGTAAAACCTACTAACTAATAGCGATAACTTAAGCGACACTAGCGTTTCTTACCAAACATGTTAATAACGAGCTCAATCATGAAATTAAGGTGCCAAAGATCACCAAGAATTAGTGACCCAAGGTCATCACTCAATCAAAAGGGCACACAACACTTAAAGTGATCAATTTAACATTTATTTAATATTTAATTATTTAGGACATAATTAATATTAGATCATACGTCATCTAAATGAGCTTAAACTTTTTCTATGGATTAATCATGGCCTAAAACAGTGTCAACATAAATTTCATGAATTTTGGATTAATATTTTAATTACTAAAATTCATGGAAGTTGCATTTAATATTTAATTAAACTAATTAAATAACTTGCAAAAAGTAATCAAAATTAGCATTTAATATTTTTCTAAATAGTTTACACCTTGAAAAGCTTACACAAAATTTTTCATTATTTTTAGAGTTCCACAGAATTTTTAATGAAATAAACAAATACCAAAACTATTCACATTTTATAAAAAAGGAAAAACAAAATCAACTCGGGCTGCCTTCCCTTCCTCCGGTTCGGCCCAGCCAAACGGCCTGCCCGCGCGCTCGCGCCCAGCAACGCGGCCCAGCCCAGCCACGCCCGCACGCACTCGCCTTCTTCCTCCCTGTTCCCCTCTGTTCTCTCCCGTGCCCGGCCATGGCGCTACGACGGCCGACCGATGGCCACGGCCCCGACGATGCAGCTCTGACTAGTCTACCACGTGCATCACGATCTACATCACCTACCGCACTCCCATGAAGACACTATCTTCCCGCAAATGCCATGGACGAAGCCATACCCGACCATGGCGGCATGGTGGCCGCGGTGCCCGGCGACCCGACGATACAAAGCGTAAACGACCGAATTGAAGGGGTGGGAAGCACCAGTGGCTCACCACGAGCTTAGACGTGCAGTTGGTGGACGCGGAAGAGCGACGGATATGGCTGACCACGAGAGGCGGCACGACGGCTTAGGTATGGCCACTGCCACTCTGATGAAGACTCGGACGTTCCGGCGTGTCTCCCCGTGCGCTGGACAAGACGACAAGCGCATGAGCAAGCACAGGTAACTATGATGCGAAAACGCGAGATTGAAAACGTTAACTCGGATTGCACCGAGCTGACCACGGTGGCGGAGCTCACCCCGGACGACGGTGACCCGAGGTTGAAGACGACGGCTCCCGGCGATCCCGAGCGGTAGCGTCTGCGCTAGGAGGCGCAAATGGTTCGCGAGATGATGACAGAGCTATTTGCGAGATGGGGAGGGCTGCGGTGGAGTAGAGAGGATGAATTTTGCCGGCGAGGTGAGGACGGTGGCGGCGGTAATGGCAAAACAGGACGACAACAGTAGCGGTGGTGGGCTTTATATAGAGCTGAGAAGATAGAGAGGAGACTAGAGAGCGCGAGGCGGTCTAGTTGATCGCGGTGGCAGACTGGAAGATCGTGGAAGCGGCCAGCACGACGTCGGCGGCTTGCCGGCGCC
Organism: Saccharum spontaneum; assembly: GCA_022457205.1. Taxonomy (NCBI): domain Eukaryota; kingdom Viridiplantae; phylum Streptophyta; class Magnoliopsida; order Poales; family Poaceae; genus Saccharum; species Saccharum spontaneum. The sequence goes on from CM039611.1 coordinate 45,257,851, forward strand.
CATGCCGCTGCCAGACGTTGATTCGCCGAGCACTGTAGCCCCCCCAAACTGTTCCAAATCAAACTATTTTCACAAATTACTCCCAAATTCATGTAATAACTTAAAAAATTCACAAGATATGAAATCTTCAGAATTTCAAGCCCTACAAGTTTTGTATTGAACACTTTTCCAAATTCGAACTGGATTTTGAAATTTGAGTTTAAATTCAAAAGGGGACACTTTTTAGAAATTTGGTAATTTAGAAATTACTTTGGATTTTATATTGAAACTTCAGAAACTCCAAACACCAAAGTTGTATATCTAGCCAAGACCTACAACTTTGCTATTCAAAACATTTTCAAAATCTGCCTCCATTTTGAAATTTGAGTTTGGGGATGAAAAGGGGTCAAATCTGAAATTTACTTCTTTTCAAAATTGCTCCACATTTTACACTAAAACTTTGAAAACTCAAAACACCAAAGTTGTAGCCCTTGAAAATTTCTACAAACTTGGTTTTAAACTTTTTCCCAAATTTTGTTTAGATTTTGAATTATTTCAAAAGGGGTAAAACAGGGTTTTGAATTTTAGGGTTTTCGGAGGAATTTCCAATTGAAATTTGTTGCTACCTTAATTGGTGATTACTTAATGATCAAACCATCATCCAAGGGCCCCATTGAGTCAATTATCACATAGTTGACCAAATGCCACACTTGGTTGACCAATTTAGCTTTTAAAAATCTTTTAATATTTCCCCAAATTTGAATTTAAATTCGAATCGAAAAACTCGCGACAAGTTTTTGGATTCTAATTCAAACTCAAACTTGGAGTTTCCTTTTACATGTTGTACTTGAGTTCATACCCTACACTTAACACTAGTGTGTAACACAGTCACACACCTCAAATTACGTAGGACATGGACTAAGTATTTGCGGTGACATTCGAAATTAGGGTTTTCGGTTCGAATCACACCACTGAGAAGCACATCCAACCTAGAAAGGTAAACTCATTTTAGTTAATGCATAACAAGGTTGACCTAATCATGGATGCTTTGCAATGCAATATGATGACATGACAGATTAATTAGCAACTATAACACCCGGGGTGTTACAGTGGTCTGGCAGCTAAGAGGTGTTACACGAACCTCGTCCACACATTAGACACCACAAGAACCGATCCACAAGTGAGGTAGCTCAATGACACGAGCAATTTACTAGAGTTGCCTTTGGCGCTCCGCTGGAGAAGGCACATGACCCCTCACAAGCAACCGATCGAGGCCGAAGACAATCACCAACTCCGCTCAACGATCCTCCAACCACCAGGCCGTCTAGGTGTCAGCAAATGCCAAGAGTAACAAGATCACAACAAGCCCAAAACTCCCACCTCGTGCCACAAGATGATGCAACTCAATGCAATGCACTAGAGGCTCACTAATCTCACTCAAGTGATGAATCAAGTGTGCAAGTGAGTGGATTGCATTTGCTCAGCTCCCAAAGGATGTATGCAGGTGTATCAAGTGTCAAGAGGGTGGCCAAGGCTGGCCACACCCTCTATTTATAGCCACACAAGCAAAAAGAGTCGTTACCCCTCTAAAGCTGTTTCTGCGAGGGCACTGGACAGGGCGGTGCAGTCACTGGACAGGGGGTGACGGTGCCCTTAGCCGTTGGGGCACTGGATAGGGTGGCGGTGGCACCGCCCTAGGGGTGACGGTGACCACCCTGCCGAGCTCCCCGTTTTCCCTACTCTGGAAGAAAACGGCGCTGACTAGGCGGTGCACCGCTGAAAGGACCTTGATGTCACCTAAAGGGGGTGAATAGGCCTACAAAAATTTTCAGCTCAAACAGAAGTTAAAACTAAGGGCAGCACTGCCTTCCTGTGGCCGTGAGTCCAACACAGCCTAAACTTGGTGAGATGTATTAGGGATATCCAGTGACGATCCTATAAAATTTCAGCTCGTAACTCTGTCAGAATAGGGGCAGCACTGCCGGCCTATGAGGGCGGCACTGCCACCCTTACGCAGAAGGAACTTAGAACAATTCAAAATATAACCAACGAAATTTAGATGAGGTAAAATTCCCGCTTCTTGCAGAAGTATTAGTCACAGAATATCAACTAGAAGCTGTAGATCGAGCACCACCAAGTAGATCGGGACCAAACCCTAGAATTGGGTCAAATCATAAGAACACAAGTGAGACACCGATTTATCTCGTGGTTCAGCTCGCCACTAAGGCTTGCCTACGTCCACGTTGTTGAGGTTTGCCACAAATGGCTAGGGCTTGTCCCTCCCTCGTTCTCAAATCAAGAGAGTGAACTCTTGAAGTGAGGGGTGACTTCACTAGATGATTGGGGTGATTACAAACCTCCCGAGGCTGCCGCACAAGTTGGCAAGCTCACGGACGATGCTCTTGCCGGCTAGGAGCAAGCTCCAAGAGTAACAAACACAATCCACCGGCTTAAACGCGAACCAAGTACTCTAGGAGATGAAGACCAGTTGGGGCTGCTCTCTAATGTAGTTTGGAGGCTCAATCTCTCAAAGAATCAAAGAGGAATCAAAGGGAGAAGCTTGAGGAGCTCCAATGGTGAGTAAGGGAGTGAGAGAGCTACTCTAGTCGCACCTGGAAGGGAATGGTCAAGAGATGACCATTGAAGGGGATGAGGAAGAGATTAAATACCCCCTCAGGCCAACGGTCACTTTAAATGCTGCACTGCCGCCCTCACCAAACATCAAAGAATGGAAAACTATTTTGCTGGCTATTTGGTGGATGGATAAGGAAGTTCTGGACAAGATATGAGCACTTGGTCACATATTTAAGCTTGTGCATTGTATCCCCCTTTATAGTATGGTATTTCCTAAACTCAAAAAACAAAACATGAAAGAATTTAACCTCATTTGAGTTGGTTGTCGCTTTCTTTTATAATTGGGGTTTCTACCATCGAATGGACTGCCCTCATTTTCAATGTCACTTCATAAGAGCTTTGTAGTCTTCTTTGTTTCATCTCTTAGAGCAAACATACTTTGACCATATGACTTGAACCATTTTCATATATATGAGTTCACTTCATGGCTTAAAGTCACTTTCACTAATGATTTGATCCTCAACACAATATGACTCCTCATATCTTGATTAGCTTCTTGACTCAATGCAAGTACTCTCTTCTGCACCTTAGCCATGGTACCTCAAAGTCCTTTCCTTGCTATCTTCACCCTATCAAGCCATAATCAAGTCACATCATATTAAGCATCCATTGAAAAAAATATTTCTTCAATATTGTCATCCTTGCTTGAATATCTTCTAGATATGAATGTTGAGATCAATCAAGCTCTAGTTTGACTCACATAGAGATATACATGGATCAACATCAATATGGTCAAGCAAATTCACTATACCTTATATCCTCTTCATTTTGGCTTGACACTCCTAACACTCACTTCAACCTCTTTCTTCATACTTCTAGCTTGATCAACTCAATGCAAAGTGATTTTCCAAATCTTTATCCATACAAGCAAACCAATGTAGAGACCGACTAATATCCAATATGAGTTGTGTCCTTTGTCATTTGACCTTTGCTTGGTATTTCTTCATTTGTGCATTCTTGATTCATTCATCAACCTTGATCAATGCTAGTCCACTATCAAACTCTAGTTGTTCATGCAAAGCAAGCTATTATAGAGATTAATCTAAAATCATCAACTCATGTCTCATTTGCCATTTGCCAAGTATGCTTGCTTCCATATGATACTATGATATCCCACAACAGAGAAGCCATTTCATTAATTCCATTTGCATTGTTGTCTTTTGCTTGAACTAGATTGTTTCCATGATCTTCCAATACAATAACACATAACTTTGGTCTTCATTTGAACAATATGTGAAACATCACCAAGTTTGCCTTCTTGTTGAACCTATATATGCTTATCATTCCATAATCCACAAGTGTATGCAATAAACTTAATTTCCTGTTCAACACTTAGCAAACTTATTAGACATTTAATTATGTTGTCGTTCAATTCATTAAAACCCACTAAGGGGCTAGATGCACTTTCAACCGCCGTGCCTGAGGCGGTGTACACCGCCGTGTCCAGTGACCACCTCAAACTGGCCGCTCTCGGCCCTTCTCTGCCAAGCCCAGGTAGGCACCGCCCTAGGGGTGGTGGTGCCACCGGACAGGGGGTGGCGGTGCCACCTAGGCACCTCCACTAGCTCACCGAGTTGTAAACTTTTTGCGCGATTCGATCCACATCAACTCGAGCTACTCCCCGCAAGCGATGCTAACTCTCAAAGTGTTTTCTCAAAACATGTTAGAGCCAAGTTAGCATTTCTCAAAACATTTTTGATAAACATTTTCGCTTGCTCACCGATGTGCACTAGGCCTAAATGCAATGCATGAAGTCCAACACCTAGTGGCACTAGATGACCGAATTGTCTAGTTAAGAACCCCTCTTAATAGTACGGCCATCTATCCTAAACGTGATCACACTCTCTATAGTTTCTTGATCACCGAAATAAAATCCCTATTTATACCTTTGCCTTGAGCACCATAGGATTTGGTTTTTCTATTCCTTCTTTCCAAGTTGAGCACTTGATCTTCAACACATGTGGCCAACTCATCTTCTTATGTGATCCACACCATCTCTTGAGTGCCACATTGCTCCATACTTGGATGTACCAACCTAGCTCATGCTCACACTAGATGACATAGGTTAGTACTTTAGGTTTCATCAATTAGCCAAAACTAAACTAGGGCTTTCAAACATTACCTCCATATGACCGGGTTAAAACATTTTGAGGAGCCGTCGTAGAATCATAGAAATGGTCATAAAATAGTCTTTAGAAGCCACCTATATTTTAGGTAAGACAACTCTTTTCATGTAAGATACGTGAGGTAAGCATATTACAGCCTGCATATTAAAACTTTGTTTGAACACAGAAATTGTACCTTTTCATTGAGAGCACAACTGCACTGTACCACTTGTACAGAACATGTCTAAAGCATGAACACAGTGCTAATAGATAGTTGAAGCTAAGCCTTTATCAGAGGAAGAATATATCACACTAAAGTTTAATGTTCATTTAAATTGTTCTATGACATTTACAATTTACCAAGAGATCAACTACAGTAACTACTGCATTTTGCTTTCAATTTAAACAACCATTTTGCCTAAAAGAGAGCAATCAGATATAGTACGTTAACCAAATAAAATCACAGATAGAAGAAAGAGTCAAACCTGATGTTAACTATCAGAACATAATCAATGTGTTGTTAGTGTTGTCTTCGATTGATCCCCTATGAAGAACAACTGATACATTTAGCCAAGGATAGGAAACAGAAGGTGCTGGACTTGCCTACAGTGGATGCCTAAAAATCAAATAGAAGATAAATAAGAAAAATAGGGTTCAATGTGTGAAACCTAGTAGAAACCCTTAGCTAAACATACATATGTCTTGTAACAGCATTAGACCTGAAAGGCATAACTCTCTATTTTAGCTCTAAGATGAACTATTGCATCTAGATCACAACTATTGCAGTAAGATGCACTACTGATTGAAGTATGCAGGTAGAAAAACCTTGAGGTTTTCAACCAAGTTTTTGTGGTTAGCTAGATCCATGCCGGTGACATCAAGTGTCACGCCAAGCATGCGACAAGCCAACCACTATAGGGTGCATCTCAACATCCTGATCCTTCAAATCAGGGACATAGACTTCGGTTGTGTCTCTGACGTCAATCTCTAACTCTGTGGTACTACATAGTAGGGAAAAATAAAATCAAAACACAAGGAAAATAAAAATAATAAAAAGAAAAATCCATGTTATAGAGGAAAATAAAAGAATACATTATATGAATAATATTTAATAACCTAAAATATATCATAGAACATGTCATAGATCAATGCTATATAAATACTCAAAGATAATAATAAAACATCTCATTTATATTACGTGAATATCACATATATATGGGAAATAAAAAAGCAAAACATGAAAACAAATAATTAAAATAATTAAATAGAGTAAAACATAGAAGAAGGAAAAGGGAAATTTAAAATAATAACAAATGCTATCAAATATATAAACAAATAAATGCAAATTAATTAATAAATATTAAACAAGACATAAAGGAAAACATAATTAATCAAAAGCAAAAAATCACGTAATATGAGAAAAACAAAATAGAACTGAAAGGATCAAGATGCCCAAGAGGGGGGTGAATTGGGCTTTTCTAAAAATTAATTGCAAGAATTAAATCCTACAAGCCGGAATTCACCCCTAGTGCCTACTTGTGTTCCTAGAGAGTCTACCGATAAAAGTTTTGCACCCTAGTTTCCAATCCTAGTCTAGCATGGCAATTCTAGGAAAGTAAATCAAGCAATGAAAGTAAATACGAGAAAGTAAATGCTTGAATATAAAGGGCAAGGAACACTGCGATGTTTTTCCGAGGTATCGGAGAGTCGCCATTCCCCACTAGTCCTCGTTGGAGCACCCGCGTAAGGGTGTCGCTCCCCCTTGATCCGCGCAAGGATCAAGTGCTCTCTACGGGTTGATTCTTTGACACTCCGTCGCGGTGAATCACCTAAAACCGCTCACAACATGAGTTGGGTCATCCACAAGCTCCGCCGGATGATCACCAAACTCCCAATCACCACCAAGCCGTCTAGGTGATGGCGATCACCAAGAGTAACAAGCTAGAACTCTCACTAGACCACAACGAGCCCAAATGAGGAGATGGATGCACACTTGCTACTCTCGAATCACTAGTGAGGAACTCTCAAACTTTGATTCTCAAATCTCTATCCTCACTAGAGCTCTTGCACTCCCTTGCACTCTAAAGGGATTTCTCAGATGTTTGAATGAGCAAGAGACCTCTAAAAGAGGTGGAGGGGATGTATTTATACACCCCTCAAAGAAAATGAACCGTTATGTTCTGACACGGGCTGACCGGACGCGCCGGTCGAACTGACTGGACGCGCCGGTCGCCCGTAACGGTCAAAACCCGATTTTCAACTGAACGACCGGACGCGCCGGTTAGGGGTGACCGAACGCGTCCGATCGTGCAAAGGAGCTTACTGTACTTGCACCGGACGCGAGGCCGCGTCCGATCGGTGATGACCGGACGCGTCTGGTCGTCTCTGGACCTTACTGGACTGTGACCGGACGCGCCGATCACACCCAGGTCGCGTCCGACGGGTGTTTCCCTCAAGTGACACGTGTCAGCCACTGACCACCGCGTCCAGTCCTCGCGAGGACCGCGTCCGGTCGTCAAGGCCGAAACCCTAGCCGTGGTAACGTACTGACCGGACGCGTCCGGTCATGCCGAAGACAGCGTCCGGTCAGTGGGAAACAGCCCGAAACTTTCCGAAACGCGTCGCAACTTCAACCAAGTTGCTTCCAACTGAACTTTGAGCTATTCTAGGGTTGCCTAGCGCCAAGTTTAACAAGTGTGCACCACACCTAAACATAGGACCCGCCTAGGTCAAGCTACCCGTTCATGCCCCCCTTTATAGTACGGCCAAAAGAGAAAAACGAAGATCCTAACGACTATTCCGAATGTGTCTCAACACCTCGACATCCGGAACCAACCGTCCTTAATCTTGACGTCACTCTTTTGAAAACCGAAACGATTTCCATCAAGGGACACGAATACCATGGTGCCCAAAGCAGTTATAACCTCCATGACCTAACTTACCAAAGTTTCTGCAAAACACACGTTAGTCATGGTAATAAAGCGTTGTCATCAATTGCCGAAACCAAACCTTGGGGCCTAGATGCTTTCAATCTCCCCCTTTTTGGTGATTGATGACAACACTAAGGTTCAAAAGATTAGAGTTGAGGTTTTCGAGCATGCTTGGTTCACATAAGCAAAAAGCAATAAGCACAAAAGGTTAGGAATTGCTTATGTGCCCCAAGCCAAAGGAGTGTACTTCATAAGATAAGACAAAAAGCATTAGTACACATAAAGATATAGCTCATAAGAAATCGGAGTAAGGCACGGAAGCACAACCTCAGAGCTATAACTAAAACGGTGACATATATTAAAACTGTGACGAGATAACACATTAAGACTCAAAGTTTATGACTCGACGACAATGTCACACGAATGCAATGCTGAAAAGTAAACATGATGCATGAATGTAGCACACAAAGAACAAAAAACCCTCTAACAAAACTCCCCCTGAAACTACTCTCTCTCCCCTTTGGCATCAAGCGCCAAAAAACTAATCTAATGATATGACGGGGGGACAGACGGAGTCGTGTCGGGTGCCGAGGTGCGCGGAGTAATCACGAAGTGTAGCGAATCACCCTCGGAGTCTGAGCTATCTGGCTGATCCTCTGAAGAAGCACGTGGCTGCGAAGCGGTCTGGGTCTGAGCAGGAACAGGCACTGACTGAGTAGCAACAAGTGGATCTGTCTGAGTGACCTGAGCCTGTAGTGAGCCAATAGCTGGGGGATCTGTCGAGGCAACTGAAGAAGGGATGGTCTCTGTAGTCCCGGTCCCTGTCACTGGAGGAATGGCTGCCTCGGGAGCTGACAACCCTGACGAAGTATGAAACGTAGTAGTGTGCGAGGGTGTCGGCTGACCAGTCAACTCGCTGTAGGTAGCACTGAAATCACCAATAGGTGTGCCTGTCAGGAGGTGCGGGCGAGGCTGGTCTGACGGTGTAAACCCCGTATGAATAGGAGTGAAGCTCAGGGACTGAAAAGACTGGGGAACCTGCTGCTGTGGAGATGTAAACTGGAAGCTCGGCTGTCCCTGACTCGACGGACCACTGGAATGCAAAGCCTGAGTCATGACAGAAGCAGGCGGAGGAACCCCGACTGTGATAAGGTGGCGCAGGAGATCCATGTACTGCTGCTGACTCTGTTGCTGCATCTCAACCTGTTGCCTCTGGATCTCAAGCTGCTGTCGCTAAAACTCATCCTGACGAGCCTGAATCTGTGCAAGTGCTGCAGCTGTGTCCTGTGCCTGTCGCTGAATCTGCTGCTGCTGCTGCTCCTGAGCCTGGGTCAACCTCTCAAGAATAGCCACCATGGCTGGGTCTGAGCGGGAGGCTGAGCCAGAGCCACCGGCCTCGTGGTCGTGAGACCGAGGAGACCGGTACCTGGGGATGGGCTGGTAGTCCTCGTCTGTGCTGTCAGAAGTCACATCCTCAGGTATATCAGCAGTCTGAGCCTCAAGGTCCGCAAGCTCTGCCTCAACAAGCTCGTCAACTCTGGCATCCTGCTCAGCTGCTGTCTCAGGAACCTCTGGGCGCTCACACTGTCCTGGCGCTGGGGCCTGATCTCTAGTAACCGAGGCCCAAAGCTGACGGATATCATAATCAGGGAAAGCAGTAGTAGTGTCTGATATCTCCGCCCTGATCTCTGGTGGCATCTGAATAGAAGATCTAATGATAAAGCAGATCCAGTGTGCATAGGGCAGCTGACGATTACCCTTGAAGCCCTCAGCAATGGTGTCCTCCATCTCACTAAGAATAAGATCCCAGATGTCAAACTGTCTCTGTGAGAGGAGGTGGTGAACAACCCAAAGCTGCATACGTGTCATTCCCTCTCTGTAGCCAAGTCTGGGAAGTATAGTGCGTCTGAGAATAGCATCCAAGACCCTGGCAAGTGGCGTCAGGCTGGCAGGCGTACGACGAGACCCTTCGCCAAAAGGCTCACGAAAGCAGGGTCGAACTAGGTCAGTAGGTGGCACTGCTCCGCCGTGAGGGCGTCTGGGTGGAGGAGTCTGTCCATAACACAGCTGATGGATCCTCGTGTCAGAAGCTGGTAGTCTGAGGATCTCTCGAGCTCTGGAGTTGTAAAGTCTGTGATCGCGACCTCTGAATGCAAAGTGAATGAACTCATGGGCAGGATCAATCCAAAGTGAAGCATAGAACTCCCTGACCCATGTGCCGCAGTATGCACCTGTCCGTCCAAGAAGATCCGACAAACCAGGCATATAGGACAGGTGCGGACGAAGCTGCTCTCCCACAACAGCAACTAGTGCCTCTAGCCGACACACCCTCTGAGGTCTGAAAGCAATACCACTGTCAACTAAGGCCCTGTAGAAATCCTCCTGAAGTGGGGTGTAGAAACCCTCTGAAGCTCTGTGATCTCTGACAGGTGGGAACCAACGGCTGACCTCCACAAACCTCAACCCCTGCACCTGACGTGCTGTAGCACCCCTCAGGTCAAAGTGCTCGACTGGGGGTGAACCTCTAGCTCTGGGAGGAGGACGTGCTCCACGACGCTGGCCCTCTGGCCTAGGTGTCACCTGAGTACGAGCACGTGTGGAGCGGCGACGTGGTGGAGACTGAGTTGGCTGCTCCTCTGTATCCTCAGTAGCCTGTGGAGCCTCGGTAGCCTGTGGAGCCTCTGTAGCCTCTGTCTGCTCTGTGGGTGGATCAACTGACATCTGCTCTGTAGCTCCAGTATCCTCGGTACCCTCAGTGGCCTCAGTGCCGAGCTGTCGATCTTCAAGGTGAAAGCGACACTCGCCTATGTGTATGCCACTGCGTCTGCCACCTCTCTCGCCTGCTCTGCAGCATCTGCCACGGCCTGAGCAACCTCTGCCTCTGTAAGCGTCTTCTTCTTCTTCCTGGCCATCATCTTGATACGCTTACCACGCGCAATCTCATCACGGCGGGGAGGACTGTTGTCCCCGTCACCAGGAGCACCACCGGCATTCTTGCAACGCACCATGCTGATCAACTGACTGAGAACCTCTGAAAGATGGTGAACTGACACTCGAGAGGCTTGGCCTCAATCCGTATCTGCAGGCTTGGCCTCGGATTCAGCGAACAGATCTGACCCTGACACACCGACTGACTCGCTGCACCGATGGAATAGAAAGATGTACTATAAGCACATATATAACTAAAAGGTGCGAAGCCCTAGAGATAGCAAGCATATTAGATACGAAGTGAAACGTGACACGAAGCTACCTCGGATCGACGAGACGGCGGTGAGTAGATGCGGTGACCTAGGTCGCGAGAATCCCCGAATTCGACGATCGAGCTCTGAAAGGACCGAGTCGAGATAATCAATGGATGATAACAGTCAAGGTTAGCCCTAGCGACGACACGAAACGAAATTGAATCGAGAACGATCGATTTCGTTACCTTGCGAACGGATTAGGGCAAACCCTAGGTTAGGGTTTGGGTGAAACCCTAGGAGCTCGAGCGAAGGTGGAGGATGAGAGGCTAGGGCTGCACGGGGGAAGAGCTGCGGCTGGAGATGCCCACGGCGGCGGAGGAGTTGCCGGCGGCGAGGTGGAGCGGCGGGCGCGCGGTGGCGAGCGGCTGTGGATGGGCCGGCAGCGAGGAAACGGCTCGGGCGCGAGGAGGAATAGGCGCGCGCGGGCAGCAGGCGAGGGGGCACGCGGCTGTGCTCGGGCGAGGTCACCGGCGGCGAGAATGACGGCGAGTGTGCGGCGAGTCGGCGAAACGGCGAGCGGCGGCGGCGGATACGGTCGGGTGAAGAAGAAAACGGACGAGATCGAACAGTTATATGAGGGGCTCAGATCCGCTCGACGCAAGATGACCGGACGCGGTGGTCGTTATGACCGGACACGGTGGTGCAGCGTCCGGTCACACTCCAGTAAGCTCCTGGAGTGACCGGACGCGTCCGGTGCGGACTGACCGGACGCGGTCAGAGTCCGGTCGCTGGGAGCTCGGGAATTCATCGCGGATGACCGGACGCGGTGGTGGTAGCCGGGACCGGACGCGGTGGTCAACACAGGCGCGTCCGGTGCAGCGTCCGGTCACTAGGTCTGGAGTTGGTCTTCTGGATGACCGGACGCGCTGGTGGACACCGGGACCGGACGCGGTGGTGAAGCATCACTGCGTCCGGTGCAGCGTCCGGTCCAGCGTCCGGTCGCTGTTCTTCGCCCTTCTTCGTTCCAAACTCCGACGCGACTTCTCCCAATCAAGTTCCAATTCAAAAAGACACAAATAAACACCAATTGGAACCTGATATGAGTGACCTCACTCAAACTCTCAAATTTTTCAAAATATTTTGCCTTAGGCTAGTATTATTTTTAGGAAAATAGGCAATAAACACCCGAGGAACAACGTATGGCCATGCAAAAGAGTTTTTGGACCTTTAGGAGCGTCAAAAAGCTCTCTCTCTATCCATGGACGAACACAGAGGTTGCTCAAAGCTAAACCGAAAAGAAACGACAAACAAACAACCATGCATATGCAATGCAATACAAGAAAGTAACGCTAGGTTGCTTGTCAAGTTTGATCCACGGTTAGGCTTCTTCACTCCTCCAAAGGAGGGTTATCGTAACCGTGTTAGCCAAGCCCTAAATGCATTGCGATAAAAATAAACGTGACATATAATACAGTGCAATGCAAGGGACAACACACGCTTATCTTTTAAAGTTACTTGAATCAAGCACATTAAGTTCACTTCTTAGCCTACAAAAAGTGGCCTCATCCAAAGGTTTAGTGAAGATATCCGCTAATTGATTTTCACTTCGTACACCTTCTAGTGATATGTCATTTTTAGCAACGTGATCTCTTAGAAAGTGATGGCGGATATCAATGTGCTTGGTGCGAGAGTGTTGTACCGGATTGTTAGCAATTTTAACGGCACTTTCATTGTCACATAAAAGTGGCATCTTTTCAAGAACAACTCCATAGTCTAGGAGGGTTTGTTTCATATATAAGATTTGTGCACAACAAGCCCCCGCGGCAATGTATTCCGCCTCGGCGGTGGACAAAGCCACACTATTTTGCTTTTTAGAAGACCAAGATACTAAGGATCTCCCAAGCAAATGGCACCCTCCGGATGTGCTTTTTCTATCAATTTTGCAACCGGCATAATCCGAGTCGGAATAGCCAACTAGTTGGAATCTAGCTCCTTTGGGGTACCAAAGACCAATGCTTGGGGTGTGCTTAAGATATCTTAGGATTCTTTTTACGGCACTTAAGTGAGGTTCTTTAGGGCACGCTTGAAAGCGAGCACACATGCACACACTAAACATGATATCGGGCCTAGATGCGGTAAGGTACAACAAGCTACCAATCATAGAACGGTAGAGAGTTTGATCAACCGGTTTACCTCCCTCATCTAGGTCGAGATGTCCATTTGATGGCATTGGGGTCTTGATTGATTTGCACTCTTCCATCTTGAATCTTTTGAGAAGATCCTTGGTATACTTTTCTTGAGAGATGAAAATCCCTTCTCTCATTTGCTTGACTTGAAAACCAAGGAAGAATGTGAGCTCACCAATCATAGACATCTCGAACTCCTTCGACATCAATTCACCAAATTCCTTGCAATAATCTTTATTTGTTGACCCGAAGATGATATCATCAACATACACTTGACAAATGAAGATCTCCCCATTAAGCTTCTTGGTGAATAGTGTGGTGTCGACCTTCCTAATGGTGAAGCCCTTCTCAATGAGGAAGTCTCGGAGGCGCTCATACCACGCTCTAGGGGCTTGCTTGAGCCCATATAGCGCCTTGGACAACCTATAAACGTGATTAGGATATCTAGGGTCCTCAAACCCGGGAGGTTGATTGACATAGACTAGTTCATTTATAAAGCCATTTAAGAATGCACTTTTCACATCCATTTGATATAGTTTCATATCATGATGTGATGCATATGCAAGGAGGATACGAATGGCTTCAAGTCTTGCAACGGGTGCAAAGGTCTCTCCAAAATCAAGGCCTTCAACTTGAGAGAACCCCTTTGCAACTAGTCTTGCCTTGTTCCTCACTACTATGCCTTGGTCATCTTGCTTGTTTCGGAACACCCACTTGGTTCCAATGACTCTTGCACCTTTAGGATTCTCTTCAAGTGTCTATACTTGATTTCGGGTGAAGTTGTTCAATTCTTCATGCATGGCATTCACTCAATCCGGATCTTGAAGAGCTTCTTCTACATTCTTAGGTTCAACACAAGAGACAAAAGAGTGATGTTCAACAAAAGAAGCAAGTTTTTGAGATCGAGTCATCACTCCCTTAGTAGGACTCCCTATGATGAGTTCTTGTGGATGTGCTTGAAGTAGAGGTGAATTTCTTCTATCAACCACTTGAGGAGGTGGAGGGGGAGCATCAACATCTTGAGCTTGTGCCTCGGCTTGTTCATGAGAGATATAGGTGTCTTCATTTTCAACTCTCTCATTCTTGTCATCATCTTGAGGCACACGTGACGAAGATGATGGATCAATGATTTGCACATCGTCTTCATCATCTTTTGGCTTGATGTCTCCCACGGGCATGTTCTTCATGGCCTCCCTCAGGGGTTCATCACCTACATCATCACAATTCTCAATTGCTCCTTGGGAGCCGTTAGATTCATCAAATTCCACATCATATGTTTCTTCAACCAAACCGGTGGTATGGTTAAATACTCTATATGCTTTGGACTTTGATGAGTAACCAACAAGAAAACCAATATCACAACGTCTTTGAAACTTCCCTAGGTGTTGACGCTTCTTGTAGATGTAGCATTTGCAACCAAACACCTGGAAGAATGAGATGTCCGGCTTCTTCCCATTAAGCAACTCATAGGGGGTCTTGCCAAGAAACTTTTGGAGAAAGAGGCGATTTGAAGCATAACATGCGGTGTTGATTGCCTCGGCCCAAAACTTTTCCGGAGTGTTGTACTCATCTAGCATTGTTCTTGCAAGGGTGATCAAAGTCCGGTTCTTTCTCTCAACTACACCATTTTGTTGAGGAGTGTAGGTTGAAGAGACCTCATGCTTGATTCCAATTTCATCACAATATGCTTCAATGTTGGTGTTGTCAAACTCTTTGCTATTGTCACTTCTAATTTTCTTTATCTTGACTTTAAATTCATTTTGAGCTCTCTTTGCAAACTTCTTGAAGCAACTTGCCACTTCGGATTTGTCATGAAGGAAGAAAGTCCATGTATATCTTGAGTAGTCATCCACTATCACAAGACAATAGAGATTACCACCCAAACTCTTGTAAGTTGTAGACCCAAACAAATCCATGTGTAGAAGTTCTAGCACTCTTGAGGTTGACATGAAAGCTTTGGTTGGATGAGTGTTTGCAACATGTTTGCCCGCTTGACATGCACTACAAGGTTTGTCCTTTTCAAACTTCACATCCTTCAATCCTCTCACTAGTTCTTTCTTCAATAGCTTGTTGAGAGTGCTCATTCTAATATGTGCAAGCCTCCTATGCCAAAGCCAACCAAGTGAGGTCTTGGTGAACAAACATGTCATCAAATTTGCATATTCGGAGGTGAAGTCAACAAGATAAAGATTGTTATATCTAAAGCCTTTGAATATCACTTGCTTGTCATCTATCTTTGAAACTTCCACTTCATTTGGTGTGAACAAGCATTGGAAACCAAGGTCACAAAGTTGCCCGACGGATAATAAGTTGAAACTCAATGAAGCAACATAGAGCACATTTGAGAGTGAGTGATCATTTGATATTGCAATCTTGCCTATACCCTTGACTTTGCTCTTTGAATTATCCCCAAATGTGATCTTCTCTTGACATATCACATTCTCTTCAATGGAGGTGAACATACGAGGATCACCGGTCATATGTTGAGTGCAACCACTATCAATAACCCAATGAGATCCACCGGTCTTGTAGTTCACCTACACACAAGAGATCAAGCTTTTTGTTTAGGGACCCAAACTTGAGAGGGGCCCTTGACTTTCTCAACTAGTGACTTGGCAACCCATATTTTCTTTGGCCTATTCTTGTTTAGAGGACCCAAGAACATGACTTTCATCTTTCCATTTGAATCTTTTCTTAGCATGTAATGAGCATTGAAGGCAAAGGGTCTAGCATGCTTGGGCAAGGGTTGTGGTGGTGGAGTTTTGCATTCATGAGCAAAGTGACCTTCTTGACCACACTCAACACATCTCTTTGGCTTGGGCTTTGACTTGCTTTGTTGTTGAGCTTTTGCCTTCTTCTCTTGATTTGCCAAGTACCCAATACCACTTCTATCCATCTTCATTACGGTGTTCATGAGGAGCTCACTTTGCAAATATTGGCCTCTTGTGAACTTGCTTAGACCGGTCTTGAGATGCTCTTTTTCTTGCTTGAGCTTCTTGTTCTCTTCAATGAGTGACTCATTTGTTGTTTGCTTCTCAAGAGCCATCAAACCTTTAAGCTTCTTGTTCTCATTTGCAAGCTTCTCATTCTCACACTTGATCTTGGCATAATCATCATAGTTGTTTGACTCAACCACACTCTTGCCTTTGCTACTAGAACCTTGCTCAATGCTTTCAATGATCAAATCATCACATGATGTAGCTATATCACACTTAACAACATTGTTAGTAGCATCATGTGTCTCAAGAGTAAGTTCATTAGCAACCACAAGACTATCATAGTCAATTTTTAATGTGGTGTATTTGTCTTTCAAAGAGTTATGTCTAGTGATGAGCTCATCATGCTTCTTCTCAAGTTTATCATGTTGATCTTTAAGCTCTTTGTTTGAGGTTTTGAGTTCCTTGAGAGTGGAAGACATAACTTCATTTTGATCTCTAAGCTCACCACTAGTCTTTTGAGCATTTTCAAGCTTTGATGAGAGTGATTCATTTTCATTTTGAAGCTCATCATTTTCATTTCTTGTCCTTCTTATGATTTTAGTGTATTTATTTAGCAATTTTACAAGTTCATCATAAGAAGGTGCGTCATATTCATCATCACTATCACTATCATCATCATCATCACTATCATGGTTTTGTACCTTTCGTTCACCCTTGGCTATAAGGCATAGGTGAGTAGTGGACGATGATAGTGAAGAAGGCGGTGAAGGTGGTGGTGAAGATGTCGGTGAAGATGATGGCCCCATCACAAAAGCGGCAACCTTCTCTTTCTCATCATTGCTCTCATCTTCGGAGGAATCACAAGATGATTCAATGTCGGTGAGCCAATCACCAACAATGTATGCCTTTCCTCCCTTCTTCTTCTTGTAGAACTCCTTCTTCTTGTCATCCTTCTTCTTGTATGGCTTGTTCTTCTTCTTCTCATCTTCTTCATCACTTGAATCATTTTTCTTGCCCTTGTTCTTATTCTTGAACTTGTCTTTTGGTGGTCTAGGGCATTGATGAGCTAGGTGGCCAAGTTCACCACAATTGTAGCAATCCATCTCCGAGATGGGCTTTCTCTTGCTACTTGTGAAAAATTTCTTTTTCTTGCCATCGAACTTGATGCCACTCTTGTTGAGCTTCTTTAGCATCTTGGTGGTCTTTCTCACCATGAGTGCAAGTGATTCATCATCGACATCACTTTCACTTGAGCTTTCTTGCACTATCATGGCTTGGCCCTTCTTCTTCTTCTTGTCATGGCTAGCTTTGAAGGCCAAGTCTTTCTTCTTGGAAGATGATGAGCCCTCTTCCGGAGTGATGTGCATGTACATCTCATGAGCATTGATCTTCCCCAATACTTGTGTCGGTGTTGCGGTGGAGAGATCACTTTGATGAAGCACGGTGACAATGTGACCATACTTCTCAACGGGAAGAACACTCAAGATCCTCCTTGCAACATCCGATTGGCTCATTTGAGTGAGCCCAAGAGCATTGAGGTCCTCTACAAGAACATTCAAGCGAGTGTACAAGTCATTAGCACTTTCTTTGGGAAGCATCTCAAAAGAATTAATTTTCTTTAAAGCAATATGATAGCGTTCCTCACGCTCACTCTTAGTTCCCTCATGGAGAGCACAAAGATTTTCCCACAAATCATGAGCGTTCTTTGCATTACGCACACGATTGAAGATATCTTTGCCTAAGCCCCGGTAGAGTGCATTTTTGGCCTTTGCATTCCACCGGTCGTACTTCTCCTCGTCACCAATGGGGTTTGCGGGATCCTTGATAGCGGGAAGCCCTTGGGTTGCGGCTCTAAGGCACCCGACATCTATGGCTTCGAGATACACCTCCATGCGGATTTTCCAATATGGAAAATCATCCCCCTCAAAGGTGGGAGGTGGTCCTTCCCCGTTAGACATCTTGCTCTAGGCGGTAAAGCCTAAATTAGGAGCAACACTGCTCTGATACCAATTGAAAGGATTAAGATGCCCAAGAGGGGGGGGTGAATTGGGCTTTTCTAAAAATTAATTGCAAGAATTAAATCCTACAAGCCGGAATTCACCCCTAGTGCCTACTTGTGTTCCTAGAGAGTCTACCGATAAAAGTTTTGCACCCTAGTTTCCAATCCTAGTCTAGCATGGCAATTCTAGGAAAGTAAATCAAGCAATGAAAGTAAATACGAGAAAGTAAATGCTTGAATATAAAGGGCAAGGAACACGGCGATGTTTTTCCGAGGTATCGGAGAGTCGCCACTCCCCACTAGTCCTCGTTGGAGCACCCGCGCAAGGGTGTCGCTCCCCCTTGATCCGCGCAAGGATCAAGTGCTCTCTACGGGTTGATTCTTCGACACTCCGTCACGGTGAATCACCCAAAACCGCTCACAACATGAGTTGGGTCATCCACAAGCTCCGCCGGATGATCACCAAACTCCCAATCACCACCAAGCCGTCTAGATGATGGCGATCACCAAGAGTAACAAGCTAGAACTCTCACTAGACCACAACGAGCCCAAATGAGGAGATGGATGCACACTTGCTACTCTCGAATCACTAGTGATGAACTCTCAAACTTTGATTCTCAAATCTCTATCCTCACTAGAGCTCTTGCACTCCCTTGCACTCTAAAGGGTTTTCTCAGATGTTTGAATGAGCAAGGGACCTCTAAAAGAGGTGGAGGGGATGTATTTATACACCCCTCAAAGAAAACGAACCGTTATGTTCTGACACGGGCTGACCGGACGCGCCGGTCGAACTGACCGGACGCGCCGGTCGCCCGTAACGGTCAAAACCCGATTTTCAACTGAACGACCGGACGCGCCGGTCAGGGGTGACCGGACGTGTCCGATCGTGCAAAGGAGCTTACTGTACTTGCACCGGACGCGAGGCCGCGTCCGATCGGTGATGACCGGACGCGTCTGGTCGTCTCTGGACCTTACTGGACTGTGACCGGACGCGCCGATCACACCCAGGTCACGTTCGACGGATGTTTCCCTCAAGTGACACGTGTCAGCCACTGACCACCGCGTCCGGTCCTCGCGAGGACCGCGTCCGGTCGTCAAGGCCGAAACCCTAGCCGCGATAACGTACTGACCGGACGCGTTCGGTCATGCCGAAGACAGCGTCCGGTCAGTGGGAAACAGCCCGAAACTTTCCGAAACGCGTCGCAACTTCAACCAAGTTGCTTCCAACTGAACTTTGAGCTATTCTAGGGTTGCCTAGCGCCAAGTTTAACAAGTGTGCACCACACCTAAACATAGGACCCGCCTAGGTCAAGCTACCCGTTCATGCCCCCCTTTATAGTACGGCCAAAAGAGAAAAACAAAGATCCTAACGACTATTCCGAATGTGTCTCAACACCTCGACATCCGGAACCAACCGTCCTTAATCTTGACATCACTCTTTTGAAAACCGAAACGATTTCCATCAAGGGACACGAATACCATGGTGCCCAAAGCAGTTATAACCTCCATGACCTAACTTACCAAAGTTTCTGCAAAACACACGTTAGTCATGGTAATAAAGCGTTGTCATCAATTGCCAAAACCAAACCTTGGGGCCTAGATGCTTTCAAGAACATTACTAGATACCATTTAAACAAACTAAAATATATCACAGAACATCTCACGAATATATGTGAAAGACAATCCCTGAACATTTCGCTTATACTACGTAAACATCCCAAAATACACCATATAGCACCTGTACAATCTAAAATATAGAAAATAAAAATAACATAATTAAAATGTTTAATTAGAGTGAAATAAAGAAGAAGAAGAAGAAGAAGAAGAAGAAGAAAGGAAAACAAAAAATTGAATAACAAAAGCTAACGAATATAGAGAACATCTCATTTATATAACATGAATATAAAAATACATCATAAAACATCATTATATATACTACATGATCATCATAACTAGACATGAGAGAAAAGAGAAATAATAAAAATAGAAGGAACATGTAATAGAGGAAAATAAAAAACATCGCATTAGTACTACTTGAACAACATAAAATATACTATAGAACATCTCACGAGTACTATATTGAATATACAAATTTAATCATGACATCTCATTTATACATGTGAACAACTAAAAACACATTATAGAACACCACTGGAAAAGATCGCTGCATTGCCGCTCATGGCTAGTAGGACTCGTGATATTTTGCATTGCAAATAATTATTTGTTATGAAGTGAATTCATTAATTATTAATATTGTATTCGGTGTATGCTTTGTTTCGTGTGTACCAAGGCCTATTTCGTGTGAAAAGTAGGCCATAGTGGGGAGGGAGGCCGGCCGGGACTACGGGTTCAATTTGATAAAATTTGAGGGGTTTTATGGAAGATTTTATGTGGGCAGTGTGTGGGCTGCTTGCAGGTTAGATGGTTTTAAGGTTAGGGTGATTTGATGAGTATGGAGGTTAGCTATGTGTCGGTGTAACTGTCGCTATGTATATCTATGCGTGTCTACATATTTGTATGTACGGTGTATACTGCAAGTATATTATGTTGTTTTTTATATTTGTTTCAAGTATTTGTATGTGTGACATGATGTACTCATATATGCGAATGTACGGAATATCATGTACCATATATAGAGAATGCTATGTATATGCATATGCGCGATTATTTATATTCGAGTACGTTAAATAAAATAATCATGAAACAAAGATTATGAAAAAGGATATGAATTTATAGGTTTTGATTTTAGAAGTCTTTTGGTGGAAGAATTAGGGGATTTAGAGTTAAGGTGGAGGAGATTATTTTAGTTCACGTGCGATATGAACAACAAATTAATCAATGACATAAAATCATAGATCTACAACTATAACAAATAAAATACACTAAATCATATGATGTTTTAAATTTAGTGTATAGATTTAGTAATAAGAAACTCAACAAAACTGGTTTGATATTTTTATGATATTTTTATGATTTTATACAAATTTTGAAAGATCTATGATTTAAAAGAAAAGATTAAACTGTACAAAAGGAAAAGAGACTTATGGGCCTTTTTTGACTATTTGAGGCCACGCGGCGGAGAGCGCGGCCCATGCATAAGGCAGGCCAGCCCAGCGTGGCAGAAGGTCAGCCCATAGAAATGCCTGGATTGCGTGTTGATTTTTGAAAAAGTTCGAAGGTTTTTTTAATAAAAACTAAGAGAAGGTCGTCCTACGGGTTGATTTCGGTAAAGTTCGAGGGCTTTGTTGCAAAATGATCAAGAAACGCATGATCTGGACCGTCCGCCCAGCCAATCCAATGGCCGAGAACGGCCCGCGATGTGGCCACGCTGGTTGGCCTCGGATTAGTGCGTGAATCGCATTAAGGAGATATGTATCCACACGAACATCATATGTATCTCATCAAAATAAATAACTAAAATAGAAAAAATGAAAATAGACAAAACACAAGGAAAAATAAAAGTAACAAGATAGAAAAGGACGTAATAGAGAAAGTAAAAAATAACATTATGTGAATAGACGAGAAGAAGGAAAACAAAGAAGGAAAAAGGAAGAGTAAATTACATGGTCGGTCCCTAAACTATTGGTGGGGTTTCATCCCGGTCCCTAAACTATCAAAACGACCATTTAGGTCCCTAAACTATTACTGAGGTTTCATCCCGGTCCCCAAACTATCAAAACGATCATTTAAGTCCCTAAACTATTGGTGGGGTTTCATCCCAGTCCCCAAACTATCAAAACGGTCATTTAGGTCCCTAAACTATTGTTGCGATTTCATCCAGGTCCCCGTCCATGCCCTAAGATGGACAGGAGAGAGGTGGAAGATGGAGCTGACATGTGGACCCCACATGTCAGTGAGATGGAGCTGACATGTGGGCCCCACATATCAAAATGACCATGGGTCACTGACATGTGGGGCCCACATGTCAGCTCCATCTTCCACCTCTCTCCTATCCAGCTCAGGGCATGGACGGGGACTTGGATGAAACCGCGACAATAGTTTAGGGATCTAAATGACCGTTTTGATAGTTTGGGGACCAGGATGAAACCCCACCAATATTTTAGGGACCTAAATTATCGTTTCGATAGTTTGGGGACCGGGATGAAACCTCAGTAATAGTTTAGGGACCTAAATGGTCGTTTTGATAGTTTGGGGACCGGGATGAAACCCCACCAATAGTTTAGGGACCGGCCATGTAATTTACTCAAAAAGGAATGTAAACAAATAAGATGAGATAACAAAATAAATGAAATAGAAAATAAAAAATAACGATCCAAAGTAATAAGTAAGTAAAAAATAAATTGTATGCCATAGAACATCTTATACACACAGATGTAATATGTGAAGTCGATAATGTATTATGAATTATTTGACGGATACTATATGAACAACACAAAACATACTGTAAAGTATCTCTTGGGTGTGTCGACAATAAAAAATATTTCACGAATACTATGTAAACACTGTATAGATACTACATAAACAATAGATAAATATACATGGAACATCTCACGAATACAAAAATTATAGACAAAAAAGAATTAAAAAAGAAAAAGAATAATTAAACAAAAATAATTAAGGAGAGAAAAATAAAAATAAAATAACATGCATACTATGCAAACGTTGTATCTCATGTAATATAGGAAATGAAAAAACTTGAAAATAAAAAATAAAAAAATCATTAGAGTAAAAGAAAAAAATAACAAAAGCAAGAAAATAGGAAAAAAGAAATAGAAGAAAATAGAAAAAAAATATTTAAGAGATAATAATTAGAGTAACAGGAAAAATAAATAAAATAAATATAAAAATATAAAGAAATTAAAGAGAAGATAAAAGATAGCAAAAACAAAAAAAGAAAATAGAACGAAGCAACAAAAGAAAACAAAAAAAAAGAAAAAAGGAGTACGGAAGAAGGAAGGATCCTACGGGCCGCGTCCGCTTGCGCCCGCGCTGTGTGTCCCTTGCTTGCCGCACGCTCTCTTTCCGAGTGGGCCGTCCTCTCCTAGTGGGCCGCGCGCTCAGGTACTCCGTCCCCTGCTGGTAGGACGCGAAGATTGGCGCCCCGCTCCTGGGCTCCTCCAACCTCACCGTGTTTTATTTTTATTTTCATCGGTGTTCCCCGCCCCTAACCGCTCCCACTCGCACACAGTCACGCACTTCAAACCCTAACCCTATCCTGACGGCGGCGCGAAGATCGGACGGAGCGTGGCGGCGGCGCGGTGCGGGCGTACGGCTGCCAGTGCACCGCGCGGCGCTATATCCTCTGCGGCTCTTCGCGCAGTCGTGGCGGCTGCTGCAGCGGGGCGGCGGCGTGGTGTGTTCCTGCTGTGAATTACTTCACACTTGGGTAGCATCAAATTTCCGCCTTTCAGGTCGGGCGACACCGCAGGTCCAGGGGGCAAGACACGACTCGATCGAACCCAACAAAAACGATTCCGGCGATGGAGTACGTGAACCCTCTCACCGGCTTCCGCGTCGACGGCCGCCGCCCCAACGAGGTGATGCCTCCTTCCCCGCTTTTCCCCTCGCGCGGTTCATGCGCACAATCCTATCTCACCCGGTGTTTGACGTCAAGCAGATGCGGCAACTCAAGGGCGAGGTCGGCGTCGTTGCACGCGCAGACGGGTGAGTAAGGCTCCCCTCCGAATCCGATGAACGAGGGGGAAACGAACGACTATTCGATTAGGATTGCGGACGGCGGTACGGCGCTCGCTTTTGATCGTTTCTGCTGTTTTTTGTTGCTCTGTGCAGGTCGGCGCTGTTCGAGATGGGCAACACCAGAGTCATCGCCGCCGTCTACGGCCCTCGAGAGGTGATTCCCCTGATCCTATTTGTGCATCTCGGCGTGAATGTGTGAATCGTGAAACATAGGTCATGTGCACCACGTGTTTGAGGAAATGTCTCTCAGAGGGGGTTTACATTTAGGCCCCGTTTGGTTTGGAGGAGTTAAAGTTTAACTCCCATCACATCAATGTTCCCTCAAATGCATAGAGTACTAAATGTAGACTAATTGCATGCATGTCGGCACAGATTAGGAGGAATTTACGAGACGAATCTATTAAGCCTAATTAGTCCAAGATTGAAAACTTTTTGTCAAATAAGGCGAAAGTGCTACAGTGTTTGTTAAACTTTAACACCCAAACCAAACGGGGCCTTACTCGTGTACTGTTTGGTCTACAGTTGAGTCTCTGGGCCAACCTGACCTTAGTTTATTCTTCAGGGGTCTTTTTCAGTGAAGTGGGGATCATATGGAAAAACTTGTCTATTCTTTACATTTTCTATATGCATGAAGAGTGTTTGAAAACCACTAGGATCCACAATGGCCTCTGGACAGTAAAGCATGGTTTCTTTGTACACAGTGTTCTTTCTTGAGATATACCGGAGAACTTGGAATTATGGAAATTTCAATCACTCGCGTTCTTTCCTTCCTGTCATACTACACACAACACCAGGGAACCCTGAGAGTCATAGGGCTTAACCTTCTATTGCTTTTGTACCTCCTTATTTTCTTCTTCCTGTTGTCAGGAAGAGCAATTTACTTTTCAGTGTAACCAAATAACTAAAAGTTCATGCTCTTGGATTGTTCATTCAGGTTCAGAACAAAGGTCAGCAAGTAAACAGCAACGAGGCTTTGGTAAAGTTTCACTGACCAAGTGCATTCTTTAGAGGTTGTCCTTTGTGATGTGTTCCTGAGAGTGTTCTGTATGCAGGTTCGTTGTGAGTATAGGATGGCAGAATTTAGTACAGGAGATCGGAGGAGAAAACCGAAGGGTGACAGGTACATTCCAACTTGAACACATTAAAATTTGAGTAAAAAGAACAGTCCAGTCCTTGGGCATTCGCAGCATCTGGTTCATTTACTATCAGAATAGATTTCTGACGTGGCAAATGTGTATTATTTTTCTCTCTACCTTATCAACAAGCTTCTTTTCCGTGCATCCTGTGTTTTCGAAATCACAATTGACTTTCCCAATAGAGTAAAGAATCCTCAGTAAGCGTATTGGTGTCAGATGTTTTTATAACAGTATAACGGTTGTGGATGGCTTTGTTGGCTGCACATGCCAATGTAGCTAGAATCCTGACATGTCCAGCCCATCGCAGCAGCGCCCACAGCTGCAACAGAGGATTAGCGATGGGATTAGTTGGTTTGTTTTGTTTCTTCAGAGGAAATTAGCTTGTTGGTAGTCAGTTTGTTAGATTGGTTTCTTAGGCACTGAGCTCTCAAAGGCATTGGCTATTGAGTTTAGCAAGAAAACAGTTGTCCCTAATTCAGCTAACCTGGCCTCCACCTCTTGAGAGGGTGAACTTGCCTCCACCTCTTTGCCTAATTCCCCAATTCCCAGCCATGTTGGTAATATAAGTTGTAATTCAGTACCTTGATCTTATACTTTTTCTTAGTTCCTTTTTTTGTCCCTTTGTGTTTGTACTTATGAACTTTTCTTTCTATATATTCTAATATATTAATATATTATAATCATCAGGGGCGTGCCCCTCCTGTTTTCCATTAAAAAAAAGTAGGTCATGGTTAAGATCAGAAATTTCATGAGCAGCATCCGGCGTAACAGTGCTGCATTGCTGCAGTACAATTTAGTTGACTTGCTTTATTTGCTGTTGGGGGTGAACACCCAGCGTGCAAAATGGATATAAGTTGCATGAACTAAAGTAGCGAACTAAAGTGGATTTAGCTTGAAGGTACATGGTGTTTCATTTCCCATATAACTATGATAGTGAACTTCACTACAATCATCTGGCAGGCGATCAACAGAAATTTCTCTTGTTATTCGACAGACAATGGAGGCAAGCATATTAACACATTTAATGCCACGCTCACAGGTCGGTTCTGTTTAGTCACGTGTCCTTTAAAAACTTCAGCTTTTTTTATATGATATCAGGGCCAACTTCCAATGCTTGTTATACTTTTTTTGCAGATTGATATATATGTCCAAGTTCTTCAAGCTGATGGTGGTAGGTGTTCTTCTTTCCTACTTTCTGACTGTTGAAGTTGTCTCCAGGCTGTATATACTCTCAGAACCTATTTATTCTGGAACAAAGCTTTCTTTTTTTTGTTATGTCCAAAAATGAGATCAAGCAAGGGCATTTTTTTCCGTGGGCGAGTAAATCTAGATATATGCTTTGCATGATGAGACAAGCTGGAGAATGTATACCACTTATGATGTGTGTCTTCCCTTAGCTACATTATAGCATATTAGTATATTACTCAATACTCATGCTATTGATTCTTTTGCTTCTTGGAAATAATTTAACCTATATTACTTAGTCATGCTATGGCATATTATTCTTTTGCTTCTTGGAAATAATTTAACCATAGTTTTTGCTTCAAAAATTATTGTCATCTTGACCATGACCATGTGTACAACAGGAACAAGGTCAGCTTGCATCAATGCTGCAACACTAGCTCTTGCAGATGCTGGGATTCCAATGCGAGACATTGTCACATCTTGTAGTGCTGGCTATCTGTGTTCTACTCCTTTGCTCGGTAAGACACCTACCTAATTTTCATATCTTTAATAGTAAACTTATGGTATAAATAAAATTCAAATAATTCTAATGTACTATACCAGATCTGAATTACCTCGAAGACAGTGCTGGGGGTTCCGACGTCACTGTTGGCATTCTTGCAAAGATGGACAAAGTGACTTTGCTTCAGGTAGATAGATCATGAATCACATTGTTGCCTCCTCAAGATTCTGTCTCTAGGCCCAATCAAATTATATGTTTCAGTTTTGCTCTCCTGTGAAATACTTTTTTTTTATGTTTGATTACTTAGTATTATTCTCTTTTAGCATCAGAAGGAAGCAGCTTTAAAAAGTGCTTTTTCAGATGGATGCAAAATTACCGATGGATACATTTGAAAATGTAATGGGACTTGCAATAGAAGGGTGCAAAGCAATTGCAATTTACATCCGAGAGGTAAACAACTTTTTGTTGATCTTCCATTATTCGTGACTGCAGTTTATTTATTTTGTTTGCTGTTTACATTGAACGACATGTCATTGACACGTTGAACTTCTGGGTTGTTGACTATCGTTCTGAAACAGGTGCTATTGGAGAATACAAAGAAGCTTGAGTGTCAGCGTGGTTAACCTTAGGAGGTGGATCCCATTTGCCCAGTTTGTTTTACACTTGAAGCCTTGACTGGTCTGGGTAAAAGTGAAACTAATGGTTTATCTCCGTACTCGGCAGGGCATGCAGATTAATGACCTGAACCTGTCGAAAGATTGCTGACCCAACAATGGACATCAAACAGCCATTAAAAGTATTCCTGGTTATGGATGGATGGCTTTGGTGCAGTGCGTTGCAGTGCACAGGAACTTCCTTAGCTTGCTTGAATTTCTAACGGAGTATGTGTAAGTCAACAGAAGTTGTTCAAGGCAGCTTGTCATCACCAGAAATACAAGATATATGCTTTCATGTTTAAAATTGTGATGAACCTGGAATTGTAATCCTCAGTAAGGTGTTATTGGAAATTTTGTCAGTTCCCGTAATAAACTGATATAAATTGAGGGTGACATTGTACTGCTTATCAGCCGTAAGGTGTTATTGGGATTTTTGTGACAGTTCCTGTAAACTGGTAAAAAAAAAAAACAAGGTCAGTGGGGCTCCTGCTCAGCCCCAAATCAAGGCGCCCCCCCCCCCCCCCCCCCCCCCCCCCAAAAAAAAAAAAATCCATTTGCGAGCAATGCCATGGTGCTGCCTAGTTTTATTGCATTTGCTATGGAATCCATTCCTCCACTCCCCCACACACACCGAAGAAAACAGGGGGAGATGAAGACCTACTTGTACAAGAAAGGGACTTGTTTTAGGGTGTGCTATTGAAGTTGCTCTTTCCCCCCTTGTGCTTAAATAAAGTTTTGCTATGTGATTTTAACCCAAAAAAAGTTGATTTTGTCCCTTGACAGTTTATATTTTAGCACTTAACCTCTCTTGTATGTAATTTCTAGCTCCGCCTTGTTTATCCCCAAGCAAAGTTTCATAACTCTTGAATCCAGCAACTGAAAGATAATGAGCACTGAGGTGCACATACTCGGGAGGCATTGGTTGTGTAGGACTTTTTTGTAACGGCTGCCTCGACTATATACAGCAAAAAAAACAAGAAAACCCACACCAAGCTTAAGAACACGTCCTCAGCTCAAGGGGATAATATCTGTATCTCACTGGCTCCTACTGCATGCGAGTCTTGCCTCTTCATTTAACTTACTAATGTGGCCCATCCACCATTGCGTGCCGATGATGTTAGAAAATTCTTGCATCCGTCCCTTTCCAAATCTCCCAGGCAACTAGTATGATGCGTGAGTTTACCCGGTGGCTGCTCCATTGGCTGGTGATGGTAAATTGACACCGTCCAGAGTCGCAAAGCATGCCAAGCTCATTAGTTGTAGCGACAGCGTACCGGTAAGTGAATGCAGTTCGGTCACCGCGTGCGTGCTTCACTGTTCCTGGACGATCTGAAGTCCAGAGTCGGTTTTGGAAGGCTGACATGTTTCTAATCTAGTTACAATACCTGTTGAATCTGAGCGCTTGGATAAACAACCCGACAGTTATAAACTAAAGAGGATGAGTCAGCGGTCATCTTTTAGTCACTGCCAACCGTTCACCCTTTAAAAGGTTGTTCAGTCCAAACAACGGCTAATGATATGTGACCTCTTCTAACTAGAGTTTTGATGAACACCAGAGTCAAAAATACAAAAAAAAACATCCAAATTACAAAGTAAACACCTTTAAAGTACGACCGAACTGATTACAGAACCGACCTTCTAGCAATTAGATACTCCGAACTCGTGTATTTCATCACAGTAAGTGAATAACACTGCAGTGTAGATGGCAAACCCGATCAAGTAGTCTTTTCTTTTTCTTTGACTTGAGCATCACAAGACCCACAAAGACGCTCAAGAATGAAAGGAGAACTACGCCGGCCAGCACTGGTATCAAAATCGCATACTCTTGAGGCAGGAAGTACTTGTGCACAAAGTGATCGCTGTCAACGAATGGCTGGGTGGGAACAAGAGGAACAAAACAACCATTCAGAAGCAAAGTCATAAAAATAGTTCTACTTGAACTGAAACTGAAAAAACCTTAGAAGTCACTAACCAAAATGATGACCCAGAATGTATAGTATGTAAATATGGATAAGCTTGTCAGAGTCAGTAGAAAACCGACTACCTTATCACCCAGTTCCATTTGTCTGAAAGTAGTAGACGAAAAACCTTGTCAGATGAATGATTATCACAATCCAAAGCAGAAAAAAATTGTTCTATGATGGGCACATAATCAAAACTGCACATATTCTTGAATGCTGGTTCCCTTTGATTTTATAAAAGTATGTTCTAGGAAGGTATTCACCTGCCGTTTCCATAAAAAAACAATAATCTGAGTTTCAACAAAATTGCCACATAGCCTAGACTGAATGAACTTTTATCAAGAGAGATGAGCCGCCAATCCACTGTTTTAGCAATACACCCAAACGAATGCAATAGAAACAAACAAGAAAATAACAGTTAAAACAGAAAAATAATAGTTTACTAGCACTGGTATACTGCAATGTGACATATCATAAAGTGCCTAAATACCAAATTTAGGCATTGCACATCTGGATATCTGTGCAAAGTGATATAAAGATTACAATAGTGATGCCACTCCGCCAGATTGCTACAGAAGTACAAATTTTAATTATGACGGAGCAGGAAACAGTACTATCACTGGAAAACCAACTCCCGTATTAGAAAATCCAAGCATTGTTTTACTTTGTGTTTATTTTGTTGTAAAAGAGTATGTTAGCAGCTAACATGATAAGATACAGTAATTTCAGGTAAGTAACATAAATTGGAATGGGCATTCTATACAGAATTTGAAAGCCTAGAGGTCGAGGATGTCAGCAGTTCTAAAAGTAGGAAATCAAACTTTGATTGATCGAGGGAACACTATGCCGATACACTTTTTTTGGACTGTTTACTATACCCCACTTACCCAGTATTGAAGACAATTACATCACTTTACACAACTTTATACAGATCCTTAAGCAAAACGTCTGTCCTGGTGGCTGCTCAGTTTTTACTATAGTGATTTGCAAAAGTGGTTCATGAGCTCAGGCTACACACATCTCCCCTCTTTACATGCCTTAAGTACAAAGTGTTGGTTGCTTATTTGTACATAACTGAGTTGGCTACTCGAACAGCAAAACCCCTGAGTTGTTTTCTTTTATTCAGTATGGACAGGTATACTACTACAATGAACATTTTATTTTGTCCCTTCCTATCACTTTACAATGAATATTTTATCAGAATAGGGGCGGATCTAGTAAACGGAAGGGACATGGGTGGTGTACACCCGATAATTTTTGCAAAAAGCTAGAAGTTAGTAGGCATCAAATAGCCAAATAGCTTGAGGTTAGAGTTTGGGAACTCGATTTCGCACAGCAGACAGGGAAGAGAAGGGTGTGGGAGTACCTGGCGGGCGCTCATCAGCGAAGGCCTCGGCACCCGTCGTAGGGCGGCGGCGGCGGCGGCGGCGGTAGCCCAACTAGGAACCGATCTGGGAAGAGGGAGGCTCGATCTGGGAAGAGGGACCTTTGTCAGTGCGAGGCAGGCGGCGGCGGCGGCGGCGGCGTACGGATGAGAGGAACGCGAGCGAGACGAGACCCAGCAGGTTAATGACTTTGCACAATTATTTATTTTGCTTCTCGTGCAGATTTATTCATTTGGGTGAGGGTTTGCTGCTTGCATGTTGCTGTGGACCTAAAGATGATGGAGCAAGTTGGTTAGTAGATACAAACATCATGTGAGTTGGGAAATAACATTGATTGTGTCATTGACCATGTGGCCTCATTTGGCATCATCACATTAATATTAATGTTCCAACGCTTCATCTTGGATAAATTATTTCCTAGAGTTATCTTAACTCAAACTTTTTTATGTTTGATTGACTAATTGAGCATATTATGAAAGTATAGTTTATCACGTATCTAATGATATTAATTTATTTGGTGTCATAAATTTTGACGTCTTTTTCTATAAATTCAGTCAAACGTAAAAGAGGTTTTGACTTCAAACAACTTAGTTGATTTATCTAGGGACCAAAGGAGTACGCGTCTTTTAGAGTTACCCAACAAATTTTACCAAGGCCTTGTTCAGTTCCAGGATTCGGCGTCCCGAGTTGGAACAGTGTGCATTAAATGCGCACTATTCCAATTCGTTTGTATTTGGTAAAAATTGTCTAAACTTTGACTAATTAGGCTCAAAATGTTCGTCTCGCAAAGTACAACAAAACTATGCAATTAGTTTTTAATTTAATCTACATTTAGTACTCCATGCATGTGCCGACATTTTGATGTGATGGGAATCTTCTTTTTGCATAGTGGAATTTAGGGATAGAATTTGGGAACTAAACAAGGCCAAAGTTAATTGGTGATCTGGGAAAGTAGACTTGATTTATTGCTCCACGGTCTTGTCAAGCAATTGGCCATTTTTAATAAATTTATAGGTGTACATTTGACAACATGACTATGGGAATGTACAATCTGCGGAATTTGTTTGAACAAACATGGAAATTTATACTCAAGGAAGCTATAAAATAGTGACCATTGGAGAGACAATAGATTTTAACTAGGCACACAAGCATTGCGTTTACACGGACATCATCAAATGTGGTGATTTTTTAGGCAAATAAAGGTTCTCTATTTTATCTTGATGTGCGTGAATTGAGTTAGGCATATCCTAACCCTACAAAGAGGGCCAACGAATTTTGAGATTAACGAAATACCACAAGTACACTGTTAAATAATAGAATAAATTCAGGAAATATGAGTTTCTGTATCACATCACGAATTTGAACCCAGGCGAGTTGGTTCATAAAAAAGGCTAACCAATTGAGCAATGCTTACCTTGTACAATAATTGAGTTTACGTCGAAGTTGGGAAGTTGTGACTGAATGAATGCTTGGTGTGCTATTTCACAATGCTTTCACCTGAAGAAAAGCAGAGATTTTGTTGTTTCACTGGTCCACTTTGTTTGCTATCGTCACCACATGTCCGCATCCCGCGAGAACAAAGAAGTTTATGGCAGAGCTTCTCAGTTTCCAAACATTAACCTTACTTGTGTATATTATATTGTACCATCAGTATCAAATCTTACACAATAGGTATTACACAAAACAAAATAAAACAAAACAAAACAAAAGACACTATCCGAGAAATTTCATAGTATGTCATTGTATACTCTCTCCTTTTAGGGAAGGACGGAATTCTAGCACTAATGTATTATCTAAAAAAATTGTACTCTGGTTCATAAGTACATGTGATATCATAAAAAAAAGTATGTTATGTTAATATATGATGCGATGAAGTATAGAGTTTACAAGTGCAACCATTTACTTTGTCTAATCAACACATAAAGAATAAAAAGAGCAGAGATACATACATATTTTCTATTATGTGCTATTTAAAAAGAGCAGAGATACATACATATTTTCTATTATGTGCTATTTTTTCTCGATACATAAGAAATACGTTATTTTCAGAACAAAGATTGTGCATGGCCTCACCACACTATTGGTTCTGCATGATGCCTACCAATAAAGATATCTTGCACATCTTAGTGAGTTCCCTTCGTTTCGCCTGGTTCTGGTCGTGGCCGTTGGCAGTGGCCAACCCCTCTCCTCCTCCACCAGCCATGGCTCCTCGCATACGTGGTTAGCGCTCGCTCACCTTCGGCAACAAGGTTGACCTAAGGAACACAGTGGTCCTCTTCATGCTTTAGATCATCTCGAAGAGCTGCAACTAAATAATCAAGTTTGACAATGAATGTGTCGACCTCACTGGTCTACACGCCATGATCCAAGCCCATATCAAGTTGTGGATCTACATAGTCCCGAGCTCCGTCAACACTAGCGCCCTCTTAACCTGGTGTCATGATGCTCATACTGTAATTAGTCTAGTTGTAGCGTCTTCTTCTCCCCTCAACTTTCTATTTGCAGGAGTCATACTTCTTTTGTATTTTGAACTTTGGTCATTTGATGAATACATTAAAATTCAAGTGGGCTTCTTGCCCACTGTTGGTCCGTTTTAAAATCATTGTGCCAGCTGAGTGTTTACATGAGATTTTTTATGGTGGACCTTATCAACTTGAATTGAAGGGATGCATGGGTGCTTGTATTTTTGGTTAATTATACTCATTTAGACTAATGTGAATGGATTCTTTCATTTTCTTTTCTACAAGTTTGCCACATAGTTTTATTTCTTGTATTTTATTTGCACTATTTGTATTTGAGTTTATGACATATTAAGACTTGAAAATAACATCGTGGGGTTTCATCTGGATGAAATGTATTTTACCTCTTTTTTATATCTTATCAGAAATTGCTTTATAACACTAGAACATGACCATCATCCATATGTCCTTGGTCACTTCATTTTCTCATACAGCCTGTTCTCGTTTTAGATTATCAGTCAAATCAGCCAACCAGCAGTGTTTTTCTCTCACAAAAAAATCAGTCAGCCAGATCAACCTAAGCGAACAGGCTAATAATCTATATATGTATTGTGCATTGTTGTGGATAATTGAGATGCATTTACTACAAGAAGAAAATAAGGTATTGTTTAAATGTAGGATATAAAGTTTTAGGGTGTCACATTGGGTGTCACGTGGGGTTGTCGCATGGGGTGTTCGGATACTAATAAAAAAAACAAATTACAGAATCCATCGGTAATCCCCAAGACAAATTTATTAAGCCTAATTAATCTGTCATTAGCACATATGTTACTGTAGCACTATATTGTCAAATATTAATTAGATTTAAAAGATTCGTCTCATAAATTAGATACAATCTGTACAATTAGTTATCTTTTACTCTATATGTAATACTCCGTGCCTATGTCCAACATCGGATGTGACGGGAGAAAGCTTTCGGGGGGAGAAACTAGAGCAAAAAAATCCACTTCCCATAGCGGCCGTGGAGGTTATCCTACGCCCAAGATTCATTTAGATACATTGAGATTCGGTCCAAGGTCCCCACTTTGCATACGAAAGTACAACATCTTTGGATATTTTATCTACATGATCAGCTTTACATGTGAAAAGTACAGCATCTTTCGAATCCCTAGGCAAACAAAAGACGACTCAGATAAACTCCCCGGCCGCTACTAGCAGAAATGCATCACCAATTCTAGTAGCGGCCGGGGAGTTTATCTGAGCCGTCCTTTGTTTGCCTATGGATTCGAAAGATGATGTACTTTTCACATGTAAAGCTGACCGTGTAGATAAAATATCTAAAGATGTTGTACTTTCGCATGTAAAGTGGGGACCCTAGACCGAATCTCAATGTATCTGGATAAATCTTGGACGTCGGATAACCTCCATGGCCGCTATGGGAAGTGGTTTTTTTTTGCTCCGGAGAAACTAGGCCCGTCGCCCCGCCGAGGTGTGCATCTTTGCGCAAGAGCTGGTGGCCAGGCTTGCTACTTTGCTAGCTGCCTATGCTGTACAGTGCAGAGACTACAATCCAACAGTCTGTTCGTTTCGCTGGTTTGTTGTGGCTGAAAGTACTGTTTACTGGTTTGTTACGAGAGAAAAATACTGTTGGATGGCTGCTGATATGATATGCTTAAACGAACACGGTGCAAGCTACTCAGCAGGAACCTCACGCCATAAATTTCGTGAAAACACAAATCACATCGCGCTGGCGGTATAGCACCCTATGTTCAAAAATAATAAATTTATTTTACTAAAGAAAAGACGGATTAAAATAGATTTTAATTTTAAGTATTATCTACATAGTATGTTATGAACTGCTAAAGAATCATGATATCTTAAAATAGAGTACATTTTAAATATAAATTTACCGATGCAAGTTTTAAATCTAAATTTACAAATAATGTAGCTAATTATTAGTTAAATTTAACTTTTCAGTAAAACACTTTATCATTTGTCAAAGAGCTCAAATATCCATCCCGGATATAAAATAATACCACCCAGCATTTTTCGTTAGAAAAAAGGCGCTGTACTGACAAAAGCGAAATAAAATATTCGATCCCTTCCGCTCACCACCCCGCATCTGGAGCTTCACCACCTCACTCGCTGTCGCTCCCAGCCTCGAGTGCTCGCTCACTCCAATAGTGGCGGCGAGATGCGGAGACAGATCCCTCCCGTCTCCTGCCTCGTACTCCTTGCGGCGGCTCTCGCGCTGCTCCCCGCGGCGTCTGCAGCGTCGCCGGCGCTGGCGGCCGTCGCGGTCAACGTGACGGGCGTGCTGTCGGCGTTCCCGGACCTCAGCGACTTCACGCGGCTGCTGGCGTCCAGCCCCGTGCTGGCGGAGCTCGCGGGGCGGTCGTCGCTGACGCTGCTGGCCGTGCCGAACGGCAACCTCCCGCAGTCGCCGTCGGCGTTCGCGGCCGCGTCGGGCGCCGACCTCGCCGACGTCCTCCGCTACCACGTCCTCCTCGAGTACCTCGCCCCCGCCGACCTCCGCCGCCTGCCAGCCTCCGGGAAGCTCGTGACCACGCTGTTCCAGACCACCGGCCGCGCCCCCGCGGACCTGGGCGCCGTCAACGTCACCGCCGCGGGCGCCTCCCTCGCCGTCGTCCTCTCGCCGGCGCCGTTCCCGGGCTCGAACGCCACCGTCCTCGGCGCCGTCACCGCGGTGCCGTACAACCTGAGCGTGCTGGCGGTGAGCGGCCTCATCGTCCCCATCGGGTTCGACCTCGCGGCGTCCGAGTCCCGCCCGCCCGCGGCCGTCAACATCACCCGGGTCCTCGCCGACGCGCGCGCCTTCAACGTGGCGGCGTCGATGCTGGAGGCCTCAGGCGTGGCGGCCGAGTTCGAGGACGACGAGCGCGGGGCCGGGATCACGGTGTTCGCCCCCACCGACGACGCCTTCGCGAGCCTCCCCGCGGGCGACCGCCTGCAGTCGCTCCCCGCCGACCGCAAGGCCGTGGTGCTCCGCTTCCACGTGCTCCACTCCTACTACCCGCTGGGGTCGCTGGAGTCGATCGTGAACCCGGTCCAGCCCACGCTGGCCACCGAGTTCAGCAACGCCGGCCGCTTCACCCTCAACATCACCCGCGCCAACGGCTCCGTCGCCATCGACACGGGCGTCGTGCAGGCGACCATCACGCGGACCGTCTTCGACCAGAACCCCGTCGCGGTTTTCGCCGTCTCCAAGGTCCTCCTCCCCAAGGAGATGTTCACCCGCACAGCAGGCGGCGGCGGCGGCGGCGACTCCTCCATCGTAGCCGCCACCGCGGCCGCGTCCTCGCCCCCGCCAGCCGCGACAGCCCCGGAAGCCTCCGAGAGCGCGCGGACGCCGCCGACAAAGCTCTCCTCCCCGCCCGCGCTCCGCGGCGGCGGGCAGGACTACGACACGGCGTCGGCGTCGGCGCCGGCGCAAGGGATCGGAATCGGAGTCGGGTGGTGGTGTATAGCATTGGTGTATCTACTTCCACATCTGGTATGAGATCCGGGACGACTTGGTCAGTCCATTGCCATTCCTCTTGTGCTCAATTTTTGCCTTTTTCTTTTTGTTTTCTCTTGTCTTTTTCTTTTCTTTTCTTTTGGGTTTTGCTAGAATCTGTACACTGGGAGATGAGGTGAGGGAGATGAAGATTGAGCTGCGAAAACAAAGAAAATGCAGCAACCTTTTTAAGTAAGAAGAAACAGAATTGGTTATTGGCCATCATCAAAAGGGGAATAACAGTACCGCCCTGTAAAAATCCAATCAAAATCCATTGCATTCCTTTGCTCCAATTGTTCCATATCGCAGCCGACATAGCTTTTACCATCAACACTTATATTCGTGCCTCGCGAGTTCTTCTGTACTCCCTCCGTCTAAAAAAACATGTAAATTTCGTTTTACGAGGAGTCAACAGAATCTTAAGTATCTTAAGTTTGACTAAGTTTCTAGAAGATATTATCTATATTTATATCTTTAATTAGGTTTATTATGAAAATATATTCTATAATTAATCTAATGATACTTATTACGTATCATGAACATTAATACTTTGTCATATATATTCAGTCAAAATTAAGAATATTTGACTTTTCGGGAAACAAGATTTACATGTTTTTTTGGGACGGATGGAGTACATTGCAGCTACTTCAGCTCCATTTTTATCTTGTCGATGTTCTGATGAACTGGAAGCATGGAGCTGTGGGTCTGGGAGGTACTAGTACGTACTACTAGCAGGAGGAGGAAGCTGCAGTGCATTGCAGCCAATGCTCACCGGGCGGTGAGGGGAGTGGTGGTGGCGGGTGGCTGGCAGTGAGCTGGCTGGCGGGGGTGGGGCCGCGGCCGTCAGGCGCCGGGCGTCAGCCGTCAGCGCGCCCGCCGCTAGATTCGTCGATCGCCTTTCGCTTGCGTCGCATCGCCAGACGTACGTCCGCCCCCCGTGCTCTGGCACCCGCGCGTCTGCTTCTTGTCGCTGGCCCCGCCCCCGCCACGTCACGGCACGCCCTGACGGCCGGCAGGGATTCCGGCTCCTGGCGACCAGGCTCCAGTGCGTGCTTCTGTGCGTGAGAGCTGGAGATGGAGAAGAGGGGATGCCAGGCACGGTGAAAAGCGGGCGAAAGCCCTTCCAAATTCCCCATCTTTCTGCTCCATCATGAGCCGCCTACCAGTACGTACACATCATTGGGGTCACATCTTTCATGGCGAGGACGGAGGACGAGGACAGGAACCGCCTCCCTTGGGACCCGGCAGGAACGCCGGAAGGGAACGGCATGCACTGTTCTGGCGTTCCAAAACGGCCGGGGGCGAGCGGTCCACCGAGCTCTCAGCCGTTGAAGCTGCAGAGTGCAGAGCTAGCTAGTGTCCTCATTAACTGTTGCTACTTACTGTCTGTTGTTATTATGGTAATCGATGATTGGTTGTTCCTGAGCTAAGCGTTCCCGGCCATTGGAGTGAGATCGACCATCGATGGGCTGCATGATTGAACGGAGTGTGATTTTCATGCCGAGGATGTGTGTGATTGCGGGAATCATTCAGTGCGGAGCGAAAACAAGCATCGCTCTCAGGCGCCGCTGGACCTCTCTACTGCATTGGCATCTGGATCCCTCCGCCACATGGGGGGCCCTGGCTTCGCCTGCTACGACAAGCGTGAGAGCCCCTCGATCTTTCACGCCTGCAAGAAAGAACTCGAGTGGAGTTCAGTGTGGCCGATCCATCATCCATGCATGCTAACATCAGGCAGTGAGGGACACATGGAAGCATGCTCGCTCAGGGGGAGTTTCCTTGAAGTACATCCATGATCCATCCAGACACGGAGACGAAACGAAGACGTACGCAGCAGCCAGCGTTACCTACAGCTGCAACAAGTGGCAAACTGAACCCTTGGCGGCGCTTCTACGTGGAAGAAGAGAGTAGGGGCAGACAGGCAGCAGGCTTATCGGTTCGGAATGTTAAAGCCTGGCACGCCGTGTCCGTTCCCAGATTCCCAGTGGCAGCGCAGGTGGTGTGGTAGCAATAGCAAGCACATAGCAGCACCGCACCGGCACGTGGCTGAGGCTGAATTATTTGCCTACCTCGGGCCCTCCTCGGCTCGCAATTGCAAGCTACACTATCCGTGACGCCTACTGTAGCCAGTAATCAGCGAGCGGGGCGCAACGCGAGTGAGCTGGGCCTGGGGCCCATGCCGCTTGCCGCCGCACCGCGGAGCTGGAAAAGGGAGGAATTCGTTTGGAAACTTGCCCTGTGAAGCTGTGCGTTGGACCCGTGTTTCGTCGGTTGCGGCTCCAGCAGTCCATCCTCCATCGTGCTTCGCCTGCCCTCCAGCGTCCGGCGATGAGCAGAGCTCTTCGTGGGCGCACGCTTCATTTGTTTGTACTACGGGTGCGTTCACTTCAGATACAAATCCAAAATATTTTCTCTTCCACCCATCAGAGCAATTCTAAGAGAGTGGCTATTTACTTCATGCAGCCTAATTTAGAGAACTTTTAAAATAAATCAGAGTCCAACAACTGTTCTTTCAAGTATTCTAAAATACCAAGTTGTCTACTCCGGGACTTCTCGATCGTCAAAGAAAGCTAGCCGGCGCCGCTTGCTATCTGCATGCCGCATCCATTCCCGCACGCGCAAGTCGCTCCTGTGTCGAATCGTGGCTGCTGCATGCTATCGGACGGATGCTCCTGGCGGGGCGGCAAAGGCAAACACCATGCATGCAATAGCTTCTAGTGAGCGAGGAAGCATGATAGCAGATTAAAAAAATACAGAATGATAAAATTTAGAAAGACTGTTGCAGTAGCCTACTATTTTGGAGAGCTTTTTATTTTAGAAAATGGCTAAACCATGGATTTTGACTTTTATTTTTAGATAATCTCTTGGAGTTGCTCTTACATCGAATCTTTATACGCATGCATGGAGCATTAAATGTAGGTAAAAAAATAACTAATTGCATACTTTGTCTGTAAATATCGAGACGAATCTTTTGAGCCTAGTTAGTCCATGATTGAACAAATTTTGCCAAATAATAACGAAATATGTTATAGTAACTTTTTCACTCACTTTTCACCAACTGAACACACTCTACGTACGTATGTACTCTGTAGAGTGGTTTGTAGTACAAGGGAATTTGGAACTGCATTAATACGATGCCGTGGCCTGTGCTAAACTGCTGACCCTGTAGCTAGCGTTGAAACCAGACACCGGGAAACTGCTAGTCTGTTACAAGTTGACAGCAGTAGTGTGTACGTACGAAAACATAGGCTGCGTTTAGTTTACCGAAGTGTCAAACTCACTGTAGCAATATTGTAGTATTTCGTTTATATTTAGTAATAATTGTCCAACCATTGACTAATTAGGTTCAAAACGTTCGTCTCGCAAAGTACAACCAAACTATACAATTAGTTTTTGATTTCATCTATATTTAGTATTCCATAGATGTATCGTAAGTTTGATGTGACGAGAAATCTTCTTTTTATATAGTGCATTTTTCGAGAAACTAAACACAGCCATAATGGGAAAGTTACAGGTGAGTTGGTACGCCCAGGCACAGTGAACATGCCACGTGACAGAGAATCGTTGTAGGTCAAAACGTAGACATGAGAACTCGCAGCGAGCTCGATATGTACCAGAGGATTGGGAGGCCGGCCGTCTTAATGAGATTGCGGTTGGTAGTAGTACGTCCGTGTATCCGTAGCATAATCCGTATTCTGGGTCGCATGTGTCGATGTGCTGCGCGTCCGCCTTCATTTCCGCGAGGGACAACGGCACTAGACCTGTTGCTTCTGAATGGTAATTATCTACTACTAGTACGAGATAAGCCAGCGTTCAAAGTACGGTAACCGGTAGTTTACTACAAACGGAAGCGAGGTCAAGGGCATGTTTAGACGTTGAAAAAGTTTGGGTAAAGTTCATGTAGTACTTTTCGTTGTTATTTGGCAAAATTTATCTAATCATAAACTAACTAGGCTCAAAAGATTCGTCTCGACATTTACAGATAAAATGTGCAATTAGTTATTTTTTTACCTATATTTAATGGTTCATGCATGCGTCAAAAGATTCGATGTGATAGTTACTGTGCAAACTTTTTTGGGCCTTTTTGACAACTATACAGGCTCCAAAATTGCCAGAGAAGTGCTTCAAACCTTTTCAGTGGTCACAGCTTTTAACTGACAGCCTGTTCGCTTCGCTGGTTTATTATGGCTGAAAGTACTGTTCGCTGGTTTGTTGTGAGAGAAAAACACTGTTGGATGGCTGCTGATTTGACTGATAAGCTCAAGCGAACAAGGCGTGAGAGTCTAAGATCAATGCGAAGCGAGTATAGGCCCCGTTCGGCTGAAATTATAAGCCGGCTGAAAAACACTGTTGGCTGATTTTTTGTGAGAGAAAAGTATTGAAAAAACAAGTCGAATAAGACGGATTATAGTCTTGACTTGCATATTCGATCAGCCCCAAAAAATTTAAGCTAGTAAGAAGAGCGGATAAATTTACTTTATGTAGTTATGACATAGAGGCCCCTTAGGGCTTAGATGTATGTGGAATATGAGCGAATAACAATTTTATTATTTAGGCCACGTTTAGATTGCAATTTTTTTGAACCCGATGAATAGTACCACTTTCGTCTTATTTGGTAAATATTGTCCAATCGTGAACCAACTGGGCTCAAAAGATTCATCTCGTGATTTCCAACTAAACTGTGTAATTAGTTATTTTTTACCTATATTTAATACTCTATGCAAACTAAACTGTGTAATTAGTTATTTTTTACCTATATTTAATACTCTATGCAAGCGGCTAAAAATTGATGTGATGGAGAGAGAGTGAAAAAATTCGAACTTTTGAGTGTATCTAAACAAGGCCTTAGTTGTGTCCGTTAATATTCGAACTCGAGACCTCCGACTCTGATATTATATTGTTACATATATGCATACATGGACCAATCCAATATAATAGGTGACATTTGCATTGTGGGTTATGATAGGTGGGAATGGTATATGAGAATGGAAGGATAGGTTTCCCACTATTTGGTAAAAAGGTATATGGAAAAGAACTAGGTTCGGGACATGAATAATAAAAGAGACTCATATCCGAGGCAAAATATTTAGTGCAAACTAAATCTTTGAATACACACTTAAGAGTTAAAAAAATAAAATTATTCACATCCATGGTGATTCTATTGATGAACACTGCTACAAAACTTTGACATCAAACATGTTTTGTAAAAAAACATACAAAAAAATAACAAATTTCAAGTGCATATGCATTTAAGACAATTTTCTATGACTTTGTCGCCTAGTGCACATACATCTTAAATTTATTATTTTCATATGAATTTTTTAGATGGAGTTCGAATCTCAAATTTTGTGGCAATGTGTCCATCAATAGATTCACTATGAATGGGCATAGTTTCAAACATTTTAAAAACTCTTAACTATATTTTGGAAGAAAGTTTTCATGATTACATTAAAAATATAGTTTGCACTCAATATTTTGCCTCCATATCCCATGCCTCTCACGGAGAGGTGGGGTGGGTTATGACTGCAAAATCGTAATCGTAACTGTGTCCTATCTCGTAGTATATCGGTGGCCAGTGGTAAGCTGTCCCGCGCGCTCATCACAAAGCCCAGCTCAGCCCCATAGAGCAAACTCCAAAAATTCTAACGAACGAACCCATAACGACCCACATGAGCCCAACTTACTGGGCCCAGATAACAGAAAAGGCCTGGAAAGAAGAATGAAACAATCTCAGCCCAGCCCAGTATGCTCCGGCCGAGAATCCACCTCCGCGTCGCCTATATAAAGTCTCCACTCCGCTAGGGTTTCTCCTCGGTAGCAGCCGGTTCACTTCTACAGGTAAGGTGAGCCTCCCCCTCCCCGCGCCGCCGCCGCCGATCTGAAACCTAGCCTCTCGCTCCTTGCATACGCGCTCATCTCCGCTTGTTTGTGTGCGCGCACAGGAAAGGGTTCGTCCTCATGGCGCCGCCGCAGCCGAAGTCGGGCCTCTTCGTGGGCATCAACAAGGGCCATGTCGTCACCAAGCGCGAGCTGCCTCCGCGCCCGTCCCACCGCAAGGGGGTAAGCCAACTTTCAACTTTTTAGAGTCATTATGTTGATATCGCGGGTGGTAGTGGTGGTGTGATTAGGTGATAGATGTGGGTTTAGGAAGCAGAGAAGATTTTTTTTTGAGGGGGATGCAGAGAGATCTTACTAGTTGATAGTTTGTGCGCTGTAATTTTCGCTTTATAAGGTTGTCTAGGATGTGTGTTTGTGACTAGGATCATGCTTGCCACTCGTATGCAAGAATCTGAGGATTCGTTGTGTTTTTAATCTTGTCCTTGTTCATTTTTCCAATTCGACAAAACACAGTTTGATGGATCTGCAATACTAGTTTAGGAGCTCCAGTTTACTTTATGCAGACGGAAGGTTTGTTTGCTGACACAGTGTAAGACATGTTGATCTACATTCATTAGTAGAATTTGTTCCTAAAGGTTTGTGCGAATGTGAAGTTTGCCTGTTGTTTCTCATATATTGAATTTGCTACCATGTGCCCTACCGAATAATGAGATATTTGCTTTCATTTATTTAACTTGTAAAAGCCTATGATTTAGTGTCTGCACTTGTAAATGACTAGTACAAGTAGTGTGTGTTCCTATGTGTTAGATTTACTGGGTCCTCTGTTCTAAGTACATGTGGTATGCAGAAAGCAACGAAGAGGGTGTCCATGGTCAGGGGCCTGATCAGAGAGGTTGCTGGGTTTGCTCCTTATGAGAAGCGTATCACTGAGCTTCTTAAGGTTGGCAAGGACAAGCGTGCTCTGAAGGTTGCCAAGAGAAAGCTTGGAACTCACAAGAGGGCAAAGAAGAAGAGAGAGGAGATGGCGGGTGTCCTCAGGAAAATGAGGTGTGTAAATGTGAAACTTTGTTGTGATAAAACTAAAATACTGCTTGGTAGCCTGTTTTTTTCCCTGCAGATGCTTTTGCATGTGTCTAGTCATTTGCTTCTGTTAATTTGTTGCATAATTATGATTTACTCTTACTCCAACGATTGTTATTTCATTAATGCACATCAAGTTAGGTTCTGTATATTGATCCTGCCATTTGCATTACCTGGTAATGAGTCTCTGTATAGATGACTAGTGCTTATTGATTGTGCATATCCTAATCTTGTCTGATCTGCTTATATATACATGTCTTGTTTTCCTACTATGTGGTCCGTTGTATATTTTTATCTAGTTAGTGGACACTATCATTGGACCATTTGTTGTACTTCTAATAGAAATGGATTATATGTTGCCATTTAATAATATGTTTGAATTGTTTCTTAACATTGTTCGTATTAGCATCTTCATGTTGGCTGAAGATGGCTTCATAGAAGAGATCCTTTATGCTGTATAACTGTCTAGTATATCTATTAACTGAATTTTCTGTTGGTATCTGCAGATCGGCTGGTACGCACACTGACAAGAAGAAATAGAGCATTTCAAGTTCATGAAGCTGGCGGCCAGATTCTGTTCCAGTGTCTGTTTTTTTCCTACCTGTAGAACTTAATAGACATGTCAAAATATGTCAGCGAAATATTGTGTTGTTAGTCATGTATCGAACCACCTCGTGGGATTTTGCTCCAACTTCCAATGCATCCATGGTTTGTTAATCTTTTGCTTTGGTATTTCACTTTTTCTCATGGTTATCTTTGTTCCACAATCGCGTATTGTATGCTATGGTTCCAATCGGCCTGAGAATCTTATTGCTATTTTTGTTTCAAAAAGATTTGACTTTTCATTAGATGACATAGTTTTACGAGTACCATTTAAACTGTAGGTTGTACCATTACTTAAAAAACTACAGGAGTACCATTTAAACTAAGTCTAAATGTGAACCTGCTCCGAAACGTTTTTGGAACCAAGTTAAACGATCGATGGAACATCCAAACATTCATTATTACATGGCTAGGGCTAGGAGCGTCCAATTAATTATCATGTTTCGCTCTAATATCACAACTGAAGAAATGAGACAAATAAACTAAAACAAAGAAATTTGCACATCCGCAA
This sequence comes from Saccharum spontaneum, assembly GCA_022457205.1. Lineage (NCBI taxonomy): Eukaryota > Viridiplantae > Streptophyta > Magnoliopsida > Poales > Poaceae > Saccharum > Saccharum spontaneum. The sequence goes on from CM039611.1 coordinate 45,302,296, forward strand.
TCACCAAAATGGACACAAAGGACCGAGTATATCAATACCAGCAAAGCTATCGTCAGAATAATATGCCTGCTAGGCAAATCAATCTCCCAATCCCACCCGGACTCCGATTCCTCCGGTTCATGCCCAAGATTCGTCTATAAACACCACGCTCTTCATATAAACACCACTGCCACATGGGGCGATTGTGGCTGGCTGCTTCATTGCCAATCAATGGTGCAGGTTGCGATGACAACTGATTGTCAGGGAAAGAGCAAGTTCTTCCGGAACGTCTACGTCTATGACCACAATGCACACAGCTGGCGGTTTACAGAGCCGGCACCCTTGCCGAATGGTAAATGGAAATTTCCCAAGCCCGCAGGTCTGAGGAGAAGAGTGTCCAAATGGCTCTGCGCATCGTCAACAAGAGATATACAGAGTTCCAGACAGCGAGGAGAAATCACCGAGAAGTGCACCGTCTTTGAATATGGATTAGCCTACAGTATTACAGCTTTGCTGCTTATTCCCCAACCTATGAAATGGACGCCAATCTTGAGAACGAGCTCCATGTTTACCAGTGCTGCACCTGCACAATTGAGTTTTGTCCATATGGCTGTTGCATAGGCTGTCTGAATCAAAGAGCTGCGGTTACTCATCCAAGTGACATGTTCCTTGGTGGGCATGAGAGGTTTTTTTTTGACAACAGGGCATGAGAGCTTTGGTGGTGGGTTCTATACTGAGACTATCTCCAATGAGTGACCCATATGAGCACACAAACCTAAAATGGGTAGCAAGAGACCGAAAATTGACCTCTAACAGATTATCTATACGAGAGACCTATTTTGGGTTGTCTGAGAGGCACAACCCAAATATGAGTATCCTCTCTCCTGAAAACCCATTTGCAGAAAAGATTCTCTTTTGGGTCATATTGTTGGAGAAGATGCCAAATGAGTATTGAACCCTTTGCTTGTAGCGCTAACCGAAGGTAAAATGATTCTTGTATTTTAGGTGGTGTTGTTGGAGATAGTCTGACAGCGGGAGTCATGATGACAACTAATTTATCTAGATCTTCTAAGAGTGTTGAGTCATTCATTTGTATTTGTGTCATACTCCATTCGTTTTAAACTACAAGTCATTCTGGTTTTTCTATGTATGATACACTATATTTAGACACATAGCTTTTACGTATCTAAACAAACTAAAAATAATTTACAATTTAAAATGAAAAGAGTATTTTCAAAATACTGGGGAACTTGATCATACTATTCCTTGATGTTATATTCTTAGTTTTCACTCACTAGATTATTCATCCATTAATTGATGGATGTCATACCCTGTTGCGGTTGCTACTGATGCTGATTTGTTATGAGAGAAAAACACTGCTGAATGGTTGGTTGATTCTGACTGATAAGCTCAAGCAAACAATGCCATTTTCGCCTTGTGATATTATTTAGTATTTACTCTCTTCGTTTCCGAAACATGTGGATTTTTTTTTACTAAATAGTTTGTCCTTCACTGGTTGCGGTGGCAACAGCCCCATTTTTATGTTTTTTTTACCTCTGTTTTTTGTTAGGTGACTTATTTTTTTCAAGTACTCTTTCTTCACCTAAAATGGTTCAGTAAATCTCTTGCCGTTCTTTAGAAGAACTAGGGCATTGAGTGATGACAAAGGGGTTTATGGCATATAGTGCCATATGAATATGATGTGGCATCGCATGCCCTCAACTTTAATCACCAACAATGCCCACCCGCCACTTTACACCACAAACACATATACTAGTGCAGCCATCACTCAAAAAACTGGTGAGCTTGAGGAGATGTTTACCATAGCTGTTTACCATGTCACAGAAATACGGTGAGCATTCCCTCGGAAAAAAAAACCCGGTGGGCATAAAGAGATGTTTACCATGTCACATGGAAATAGGCGAGGACCGTATAAAAGCTACATCCTATGTTATAAAAAAAGAACTACATCCTATGGAGCTATGCTAAGAAAAATCACCCTCGGCTGAGCTTATCAGTCGTGGAAGAGTGTTTTTCTCTCATAGCAAATCAGTCACAGCCAGCTTATAAGCTAAAAAAACAGCCTGTCGAACGGGGCCATAATGGCAACCTGTCAAATTCTGACAACTTGCTATGGTGCTAATCACGGAATATGGCAGTTGAGGATGCAATTGTGCTCACTGCTTGCATGAGAAAAACTAATGGAAATCAAATATTTGGGATCAGGATCGTTATCATCAAGTAAATATTCACCATGCTCTCTAAAGAAAAAAAATATAGGTGTGTTCACAATGTCGTGAAAATTATCACAAAAGTACTAGTACACTTTTTAGGCTAAGCTTTGTTTAGATGCCTTTAAAATTCTAAATTTTTACTTTTCGTCATCACATCGAATCTTTAACCATATGCATAGAACATTAAATATAGATAAAAAATAACTAATTACACAGTTTAGTTATAAATCACGAAATAAATCTTTTAAGTTAAATTAGTCTATGATTGACACTAATTACTAAATAAAAACGAAAGTGCTAGAGTAGCCCAATTCTAAAAATTTTTGGGTCTAAACACCCCTTGGCATATGTCCTGAGCAACCATGGTGACAGGCAATCAAGACGTCCTCTGTGCGTCTCTGATGATCCTTCGTGCACAATTGTCCGTGCGCCTGCTCAGCTGGAGAGACCCTGCAGCTTAATCATCGCTTCTTAATATGCAAACACACAAAACAGATATCCAATCTCAGACGGAAAGGGAAAAACAATTAAGGAAGCATCATCATATTCAAAGGCTGAGTAAAGCTCAGCATGAGTTTTTAACCACAACTTCAAAGTCAACTGCTCAAACAACTACACTAAATTCAAGTTCAACTTCTACCACGACAGCACGACGACACGACAACTTCTACCAAGCGACACGATCGGCAAAAGAGCGAGGAGGCATTACGCATCTCGGACCCCTCGATGCACAGGGCCGCTTTAGTCGACCTCCTCGATCTTGGGGCCAGCGCCGCTGCTGCCGCCGGCCGGTGCGTCCTCGTCCATGCCCGCGGCGCCGCCCATGTCCGCGCCAGCGCCCTGGTACATCTTGGCGATGATGGGGTTACAGATGCTCTCCAGCTCCTTCATCTTGTCCTCGAACTCGTCCGCCTCCGCAAGCTGGTTGCTGTCCAGCCAGCTGATGGCGCCGTCGATGGCGTCCTCGATGCGCTTCTTGTCGTCCGCGCCCAGCTTGGAGGCGATCTTGTCGTCCTTGATGGTGTTGCGCATGTTGTACGCGTAGTTCTCCAGCGAGTTCTTGGCGTCCACCTTCTTCTTGTGCTCCTCGTCCTCCGCCTTGTACTTCTCCGCCTCCTGCACCATCTTCTCGATCTCCTCCTTGCTCAGCCGCCCCTTGTCGTTGGTGATGGTGATCTTGTTCTTCTGCCCCGTCGTCTTGTCCTCCGCAGACACGTTCAGGATGCCATTGGCGTCGATGTCGAAGCACACCGTGATCTGGGGCACGCCGCGGGGCGCCGGCGGGATGCCGGACAGCTCGAACTTGCCGAGGAGGTTGTTGTCCTTGGTCCTGGCGCGCTCCCCCTCGTACACCTGGATCAGCACCCCGGGCTGGTTGTCGGAGTAGGTGGAGAACACCTGCTCCTTCTTCGTCGGTATGGTGGTGTTGCGAGGGATCAGCACGGTCATCACGCCGCCGGCCGTCTCCAGGCCCAGGGACAGCGGGGTCACGTCGAGCAGGAGCAGGTCCTGCACCTTCTCGTTACCCTCGCCGCTCAGGATGGCGGCCTGGACAGCCGCGCCGTACGCCACGGCCTCGTCGGGGTTGATGCTCTTGCAGAGCTCCTTGCCGTTGAAGAAGTCCTGGAGCAGCTGCTGCACCTTGGGGATGCGGGTGGAGCCGCCCACGAGCACGACGTCGTCCACGCTGCTCTTGTCCATCTTAGCGTCGCGGAGGCACTTCTCCACGGGCTCCATGCACTTGCGGAAGAGGTCCATGTTGAGCTCCTCGAACCGGGCGCGGGTGATGGTGGTGTAGAAGTCGATGCCCTCGTACAGCGAGTCGATCTCGATGGTGGTCTGCGCGGTGGACGACAGCGTGCGCTTGGCCCGCTCGCAGGCCGTCCGCAGACGCCGCAGCGAGCGCGGGTTGCCGCTGATGTCCTTCTTGTGCTTGCGCTTGAACTCCTGCACGAAGTGGTTCACCATGCGGTTGTCGAAGTCCTCCCCACCCAGATGGGTGTCACCGGCGGTAGCCTTCACCTCGAAGATGCCCTCCTCGATGGTCAGGAGCGACACATCGAAGGTACCACCACCGAGGTCGAAGATGAGCACGTTCTTCTCGCCGCTGCTGGTGGCCTTCTTGTCGAGCCCGTAGGCAATGGCCGCGGCGGTGGGCTCGTTGATGATACGCATCACGTTGAGCCCAGAGATGACGCCGGCGTCCTTGGTGGCCTGCCTCTGGGAGTCGTTGAAGTAGGCAGGCACGGTGACCACGGCGTTCTTGATGGTAGAGCCGAGGTAGGCCTCCGCGATCTCCTTCATCTTGGTCAGCACCATAGAGGAGATCTCCTCGGCGGAGAACTGCTTCTCCTCGCCCTTGTAGTTGACCACGATCATCGGCTTGTCGGCAGGGCCAGCCACGACCTTGAACGGCCATAGCTTCATATCACTCTGCACGGACGGGTCCGAGAACCTCCTACCAATCAACCGCTTCGCGTCTGCATTCAGAAAGACGAGCGACATCAGTCAGCAGGGCCGTCAAACGGCAGCAGAAAAACAATGTTAAATACGGTATAAATCAGCTGAATATTAAACAAAAGATCAGAGAAAAACACACGTTCAAAACGGTAAATCAGCTAAATATTAGAATCAAGGGTATCAATGATCAGGTAAGGCACATTTTCGAATACTGCAGTCTGAAATTACTAAACCAACGAAAGGTGACAGTGACAATTAGACAGGACAGCGTTCCAGTACAAATTCAGGCTATGGCAGTGTGCAAAAAAAGATTCCTCGTCACATCAAACTTGCGATACATATATGAAGTACTAAATGTAGAAAAAAATTAAAAACTAATTACACAGTTTGGTTGTACTTTGCGAGACGAACGTTTTGAGTTTAATTAGTCAATGGTTGGACAATTATTACCAAATACAAACGAAATGCTACAGTGTATTTTAACACTCTAAAATTTAGATCTAAACACAGCCTTATCAGCACGGCTTATCAGCCGTGGAACAGTATTTTTCTCTCACAGCAAATCAGCCACAGCCGGCTTATAAGCCAAAAAAAAAACAGCCTGCCGAAAAGGGCCTATGTTTAGATCGCAAGTTTTTTCACACTCTCCGTCAATATCAAATGAATGGACACATACATAGAACAGTAAATATAGATAAAAAAATAACTATGGACGCATACATAGAACAGTAAATATAGATAAAAAATAACTAATTACACAGTTTAATTATAAAATTACAAAGTTAGTCCATAATTAGACAATAATTATCCAATACAAACAAAAGTCCTACGGTGCCCAATTTCACTCTCTCTCCTCGATCTAAATAAGGCCTCAGTTCAAAAATGTAATTGCACGCGGTGCAATCAACCGAATCCGCTAAACGGACCTAGAGTAGCTACACCAGAGGCGATAAAGGTAGCTACTGTTGCAAATCTGATCGAAAAACTTAGGCCCCGTTTGGTTTCATGCTGTTAAAGTTTAACACCCCTCCCATCAAAATTCCCTCAAATACATAGAGTACTAAATATAGACTAATTGCATACATGTTGATACAGATTAGGAGTAATTTACGAGACGAATCTATTAAGCCTAATTAATCTAAAATTGAAAACTTTTTGTCAAATAAGACGAAAGTGCTACGGTATTTGTTAAACTTTTAACAAACCAAACCAAACACCCCCTTACTGCAATTATTGCTATTAGAAAGTTCGAAAAAACAGATTACATTGAGACGGCCGCATCTAATTTTGAGCGACAAATTCCACAGATCGACTCGCATCCCCCTAATTGTTAAACTATCCTACTCATATAGAGAACATAAACAAAGTAACTACTGCCTCACACTGAACAAATCAGATGTCTAAGTTTACTGCTACTCATGTTGCCAATGGAAACAGAGTAGAAATTGCACACTAGAACAAACTCCAGTAGATCTACAAGCATCTGAAGCGTCAAGATTAATGTGAAACTCCGCAGCAGCAGCAATGATTAATGTGAAACTCAGCAGCATGGAATCAAACAACGCTAGCGCTAGTTGACGTTCTAAGTTCAAAGTGAAAAGGGAAAGGAAGACGATGGCATCTGACACGTACCGAAGACGGTGTTGGTGGGGTTCATGGCGACCTGGTTCTTGGCGGCATCGCCGATGAGCCGCTCGGTGTCGGTGAAGGCGACGTACGACGGCGTGGTGCGGTTCCCCTGGTCGTTGGCGATGATCTCGACGCGGTCGTGCTGCCACACGCCAACGCACGAGTACGTCGTGCCCAGATCGATCCCAATCGCCGGCCCCTCCCCCTTGGCCATCTCTTCCTCTTCTGCGAACGAAAAAGACTAGCTCTACTCGTTACTTCGATCCCTCGCAGGTCGTGCTGCTGGTTGCAGAGAGATTGGTTCGTGGAAACTTTTTTTTTCTCAGACGGAAGAC